>VDFB02273333.1:54656-202783 GCA_007258455.2 Sequoia sempervirens | reverse complement strand
TGCATTCTAAAAATAATTTAAATCATTCTCAAAAAAATTTAAAAAAAATTGCATCCTGGGACTCATTTGCCACCCAGGGAAAATCAGTCCCTCTGCATATTTTAGACATTAATTTTGCACTATTTTAAGCATTTTTCTACATTTTTGTTTCTTGTATTCATATCTCTATTACAATTAGAAGATCATCTTTTATTTACATTTTACATTCTTAGATTATCTTGCATTTTCATTCACCCCTCCTTTGTGGTACTTGAATGAGTGTTTGGTGCCCTATTGATAATACTTTAGTGAGAAGAAGTTCTAGACCCATCGTATCCCACAATAGCACTTTCAATCTGGACCTTGGGATCTCACGAGCTCCTACTCCTAGTATGGACAATAGTGCATTAGACCTTGACAATACCACTTCCCTGCCTTCACCTTTCCATCCTATGCATGTTGACAACCAAAAAAAGTCTCTCAAACAACAAAAGGTTATTAACATTCATGAGGATTTTTCACATTTACAACAATACTTGCCACTTGAAAACATTTCCACCACTGCTATACCTACTATTGAGAACCTTCATCACTTAATTGAGAGTAATGATGGCTTGAAAATTTTAAAAAAATTGCTGATATTTACAATAAACATGCTTCTTCAACTACCCAATCCACAAATATTCCTATAAGCCAAGGAGCATCTCAAGTTCCTCCTCCCTCAACTATAGCTTCCATACCAACTTACACCAATCCACAAGTCCATGCAACTTTACATCAATTCAATTTTGTTGGTACTTCTTTCCTAATTTCCACTAGCATTCCTACTTCCATTGTGGCATTACAACCTCCTTCCACCACCTTCACACCCATTAATATTCCTTCCACTTCCCCTAACATCACATACACTCCATCACAATTTTCAATTCCACCTCAACCCCATTATCCTGACCCCTTTATGACACAACTTCTTAACAATGTTTCATCCATGCAACACCAACTTGCCACCATTAGTTAAGCTCAAACTACTCCAACCACATATCTTCTTCATAGCAGCCCCTTATCATTAGAAATCTTACGTACCCCGATGCCACAAGGAATATAAATTTTGAGATTTGATAAATATAGAGGAAAATGAGATCTTATCAACCATGTCAATGCTTTTACTGCCTTGTGTTGTGATTTTGTCCTTGACAATAAACTCTTAGTAAAAATATTTCTAAGGACCTTAAAATATATTGCCTTGGATTGGTTTTCCAACATTTCTAGTCATTTCATCCATTTTTCTAATGAATTGGAAGAAGCTTCATTAATCACTTTCAAGTACACATGATACCTAAAAAGACAATGCTTGACCTTATGCGATGTAGACAAAACAATGATGAAAAAGTAACAGATTTCATCTCTCATTACCAATCCTTGTATGCTCAAGTTGATGTCCAAATTCCAGATGCACATCTACAAAATATGTTTATTGAGAATTTGCACACCAACCTCCAAGATAAGCTTACAATGATGAAATTACCTTCATTCATGCATTTGTGTACAACCTTATGTGAATATCAAAATTTGGTTTCAAGTCGAGAATCAAAATCCATTTTTAGTTGAATTGACAAAATTGAAAACAGCAATCAAAACCACAAAAACACACAAATTTTTTGCAAACCTAACTGAGGCTTCTTAAAATTTAGTTCACCTCCTTCACCCCAACCACAACCAACTTCACAAGTTCAAAATTCAATAGCCGCCTATAAAACAGTCATGCCTTTTCATTATGGTAATCCACACAGACACTTCACTCCTTTAACTAACACCTTCCATTAGATAATGACACAACTCATCCAAAAATGTATGCTTTCCTTACCACGTATTCGACCACTTGATCCCAATCAACCCTTACCACCTAGCTTCAAGCCTAATGCTTATTTCCATTTTCATCGTCAAAATCGCCATGACACCAAACATTGCAAGCATCTTAAACATCTAGTTCAAGACCTCATTTATTTGGGTGAATTGACCATTATGGGTGTTAATGATCAAGGAAATAAGTCTATCACACACCCTAATAAAAATATCCAAATATTCACCAACCCTATGCCTAAACACACTACCTCATTCATCAAGGCTAGTGAACCGTACAAGCCTGATGTATTGATTGTCAAGATACACACATTGAACAACTTGATACATCTCCTCTTGTTTCCCAAGCTAGTCCTATGGATGAACTTGTTGTTGTGATAGGAATTATCCCTCGTATGGGTCAAACCACTCAATCTCTTGATATTACTTTTTCTACTAAGGACATAGTACACAAGCTTCATGATGGTCCTCTCTACCTAGCTGGTAGAATCTATGATAAACCTACTAATGGGATATTAATAGATCCTGCTTGTGGTGAGAATGTGATCACAGAGGAGTTCCTAGTAATACATGATCTATATCAAGATAACTATAATCCACCGACTGCATGGATTAAAACACATCATGGTTTTGCATGCCCTATGATTGGATTGATCGTGTTACCTTTAAAAAAAGGACCTAATAGTTTAGAGGAAATGTTTTCTATTATTCCACAATCTGACCAATTTCATTTGCGGCTAGGCCTTCCTTGGCTTCATTCAATGAAATTTGTCCCATCAGTCATTCACAAGTGCTTGAAGTTTCCACATGGCAATGAGATATTCATTGTACACCATAGTGGCTTTAATCCTTTATCTTCCAAAGGTAACTTTTCATTAGAAGCCTCTTGGCCTAAACCCATGGAACCTATCACTCCTCGCAAGGACTTCTTTTACATTGCTTATCAGAAGTTTAAAGCCAAAAATATTGTTGAATTATCCCTTCATCACACACCTTCGTCCACCCCCACTCCTCCTATCCTCGATGAAACCATGATTACACCTGCATCTAATATTCAATAAACCATCACACCCTCTAAACAATCTCCTCTTGATACTTCCCATCCATCATCTAAATGACCAAGAGACCAAGAAATAATTCCTGCCTCACTTCCTCATACCAAACAAATATAAAAAGTAAAAGAGAAAGTGGTTAATCCTTTCTCTTCAGTTTCTCTTGCTATTCCACTTTCAGAAGTAGAACCTATGCCAAATCAATCTAATCCTACACCTCAACAACTCCAAAATAGAATTAAATAAAACTATGTTGCTCAAGAACGTTGGCGTCATCATCGTCTTCTGGATCATACTAAAACCAATCATGACAACCAATCTTTGCCCTTGACAGAAGAAATAGAAGACCATCCTGACCAACTACATGAAACTTCAACCCACCAATTGCAATAAAATGAATGTATCCAACCCACACTCTTGATACATACAACTTAGAAATCACTCTTTTTCCTCTCATCATTATTAATCTTGACGATGAAGATGAAGATGTGATGATTGCTAACATAGATGAAATAATACACAAAAAATTGAACTCTCTATTTTCATCTACAATGAGCTTAAATGATAAATCCTCTCTGACAAGTGATGAACCTGGTACAACTTCTAGTTCAACACTTACAATCCCTCCTTTAAATAGTTAATCTCCTTCGCATGACACTAAACATGATTGGGAGGAAGATGGCTTGATAAATGACCTGCACTTGTCTACTTAGTATTTTCTTTGCATTCCTTTTCCCTTTTTCTTTTCATGTATGTATCATGTTCCCCCATATCATGTTTTTGATGTTTCCTCTCTTTGTACACTTCTTCTATATGTATCTCTATTCTTCTTCTCATGGCGTTTCTTTGCATTTTTTTTTTGTATTTTTGTTTTGGAGAAGACGCAAAGTGTCGAGACACCCTATGTCTCTTCCATGTTGACCCAAATGGTCCTTTTCTTTGCATTTTTATTTTTTGTTTTCCTTTTGGGGATGATGCAAAGCGTAGAGATGCCCTATGTTTCTTCCATGTTGACCCAAATAGTCCTTATCTTTACATTTTTGTTTTGTGTTTTCCTTTTTGGATTACACAAAGCATAGAGATGCCCTATGTCTCTTCCATGTTGACCCAAATGGTCCTTGTCCTTTTCTCTTTTCTTTTGTTTTGTGTTTTCCTTTTGGGGATGATGCAAAGCATTAAGACTAAAATGTCTCCTTCATGTTGACTCACAATATTTTTCATTTTCTTGTTTTCTTTTTGCTTGTGTTTTCCTTTTTGGGGACGATGCAAAGGGTTGAGACCACAATGTCTCTTCCATGTTGAATTAAAAAAGACATTTTTTTCCTTTGTTTTCATTCTCTTTGTGTCATTTTTCTAGTTCTATGTGTATTTGGGGAATGATGACAGTTTCAAGCTCTTTCATAAAAGATAAAAAACACTGCAGGAATGAACATACTGACGCCAAATCCATAGATCCCTTATGTATTTGGTGTGCTTTTTTTTCTACAGGGAAACTCCCTTCTTTCCTTGATTTTCTCCTCCATCTTGAAATGATGCAACTTAACTTTGAAACATATGACTTGGCATAGAGCTTTCCAAGTTGGCTCTCATGTCTTGCTTTCTTTTCTTTCTTGGCATTTTTTATTCTTCTCTACTTTTAAGTAATTTCTCATAGAACGATGTATAGAAATTCCTTTAAAGTGGGGGCATACATTACCATTATTTCATTTGCATTCTTAGAGAAGTCTTGCCATTTACATGATGCATTTGTCACTTTGTGGATGACATTTGGTGTAATTTCCTTCATAAGTGTAACCTATCTCAGTATATTGCATTCCTCTTTGTGGTTTGATGCAACACACTACATCCCCTAAGTTGTGAATATCATATTCTTTGATTGTCCTCTTTTGGAGATATTAGACACAATGTTCCCTAAGTGACTGACCTTGCATAAAATGAACAAGAATCCTTTGAACATATTACACATAACATTTTTACATATTGCATTCTCATTTGGCCACCTTGCATAACAAAACTTGCATGCCTATAGAGTTGTCTTACTTGTTTGGCCACCTTGAATAACACAACTTGCATGCACCATTTTCACTTTCTTTGGTTTTGTGGCACCTTGTTAAAGTTATCAAATGAATATAGCTTTGGCATGGTTGAGCGGGAAGTCCAACTAGCAGCATGACTTTTCCCCATAGTCACTTTCATGTTTGTGAGTGCATACCAACTAGTGTATGTATTTTACTTTGTTGCAAGATGGTGTGTCCCTTGGTCTTCCTTGTCCACCATGACACTTGGGTTTGTGACATGGTTTAACCGCCTCCTGTGGATCTTATCTGAAGCTTGTATCAGGCATTGATAGGTCGACCTTTTGGTGCAATAGTAAGGCCAACAGTCCATAACTAGTGAACTAATACCAACACTAGAAGTAATAGAGCTTGATAATCCAAGATCAAAAACAAGTGTTTTATCATAGGATGCCATGATTCTTGTACTTCATCTACCAACAGTATTAGTAGTAGGACACCAAGTACTACAACTCATACAAGGGATAAATCATAGAAAGTGCAATGAACACAATATCTTACGCTTGCAATTACACTTGAAATGAGAAATTGGAATAACAACAATTGTGCAAATTGAAGGTAGCCCAAAGCACAAAAAGTAATTTCAGATCCTGAAAAATGGAAAGTCAAAGTTAATAGGGACTAAGATGCCACTAAGGGTGTCTTGGTCATACTGGTGAGATTCTGAAGTTCTAGAGACTGAAATAGACATCAAATAGCAGTGAGAGACTTCTGAGCCAGAGACATTAAGAGGTACTAAGATGCTAGGAATTGTGTTTTAGTCCTCACAGAGGTTTTTCATAGACAAACAAAAAATTCTTGATTCTCTACAGTGTTTACAGATTTCCTATTCAAGATGTTGATGTTTAGAAAAAAAAATATGCCAATGAATGCAAGAAAAATTAACTTGTAACAAACAATTGAATGCAATGTTGAATGATTTTTTTTCAATTTTGAATGCAATAAAAATGTTTCTAAATGCAATTAAGATAATGAACAATGCACTTTTTAGTTTTTGAATGAAATGAAATGGTACAAGAAAGTAAAAATGCAATGTATATTCAAACATAAGAAAACCCTAAATGTAATTTCACTAAATATGAAAAACCCTAGATGCAATTTCACTAATGCAAGATGCAATGCAATAATGAATGCAATCTAGATCGAAGACTTTGATGGACTCCAAATAAAAAAATGAATGCTCAACAAGGTTGGGTTCACCAAATTGGTGGCTATGAAGAAGGGATGAATGTAAGATGTCTCCCTCTCCTCCACTAATGACTCAAAAATGTCCTAGGATTCCCAATTGGATTAACAATAAACCTCTCAAGGTGAGTCAATTCTCAATGGGGAGGACCGAGGAAGGGGTTCTTTAAAATTTTAGGGGTTCACCACCAAGAAAATGCTTGGAAAAGATAAATGAACATTCAACTCACAAAACCTAATGATGCAAGCTAACTGATAGATGCAAATGATGAAATTATGCAACAAGGAGTTAGGATGTATGTACCTAGGAAGTTTGGAAATGTTGTGAGGATTCGAAAAATGAAAAGAAGTTGTTAAAAAGTGGCATTGAATAAAATGACACCCTTACTATTGTCTTAGTCCCACTACTATTTTTCAAGTTAGATGCAAAATATTTGGATGCTAGATCAGGATTTGAATGAATTTCTAACAAATATGTTTAGGATGACTAAGATGCTCTAAGTGGTGACTTATTCCCTTCTATAATTTATGAACTTTCTAAATGTGGTCCTAAGGGTTGATGTCTACACTTCATTCTTTTCTGATCTCAGGTTCTAAAACATTCAGATTCAACTTGTAGGTGAGTTTCTGTGAAGATGACAAATTTGTAATGCAACTTTGCAATTTTTCACTTCAAATGATCTTCAAGTCTTCAACCTAAATCTACAATAAAAAATATGTAAGAAATGGAAAAACTTATTTTTTTTTAGTGAATGGGGGTTTACCTTGGTCAATCCGCTTGTTGGTAATTAAACCTTGAAATGAAATAGAATAATAAAGGGAAATGATGAAGGAACAACATGCAATGCTACAACTCACCAAACCCATATTGTAAAGTCTACAAAATTATGTGAAATGGCTTCAATGCATATGGATCATGAAATGCTTGCTTGAATCAAAACCCTACATCATAAATGTTAAAAAAATAGCACACATGATGCAAGAATATCTTTGATATGATACTTGAATCTTGATGATGGATCCAAATGCTTGAAATAATGCTCTGGGATGCTCTTGTGAACTCAATTTGCTATGATGAATGCTCTCACAAAAGACTTCCTTCAAAATGAATGAGGTAACCTTGTATTTATACTTATCCATGTTTAATATCTTGAAATTACATCACATCAAGATGACATATTTATTCATTAAATAAAGGAGGCTAAATCCCACTAGAATTTGAAATTAAATCCCAAAAAGTACCTTAAGGGGGACTAAGACACCCTAGGTGATGTCTTAGTCCCAAGTCATGAAACTTGGGGCATAGACACCAAAAAGGGGCCCAATTAAGATGCCTCAAAATTAGGGTCCCAAGACCTTTGGGGGAGAAAGAAGCCCTAGGTGGTGTTTTATTCTTGACCCAAAAATTAGGGACACACAGATGAAATCATTAAATTATCATTTACGGATTGGAGAATGTCAAGATTAGGTGGAAAAGGATATAATTCATAGGGCTTGTAGATGTAAAATAGGACCAATTAAGACATAAATAGGGATAAATAAAGCAAGTCAGACCCAAACGAGTGTAAAAATGCAAGGGTATTCATTTTACTACACTACAAAATCTAAAACTTTAGGGCTTATAAGACCTATTTGTGGCTTTTTTTATTCTAAGGATTTAAGTCAAAACTTCATCTATTGATGAGAACATGTAGATTTAATGACTTGACAACTTTGATGAACACAATGTAGTGTTGAGAGGGAGGAAAATGAACATAAAAAATTAACCATTCTCATTTCTAGATTAAACATCACAACACATAAACTAGAAGAAGAGAAGAAAAGAAATCATGCAACACATAAGGACACCAATACTTTTATGTGGAAAACCCTATGAGGGAAAATTGTGGTGATGATTAACTCACAATATATGAAGCTCACTACTAACAAGAATTACAATGTTGTTTTAGGTTCACAACCTATGAAATTGCAGACCAAGGTGAATGTAATGCCCATAATTTATACTAGGGCAAAAACACTACTAACAATTTTTTTTTTTTTGACAAGACGACATTAAACACCTATTAAATGCTATAATGTGTTGTGCTTGTTAACTAGCTACATGCACCATATGACCAAATGACATGGTCCAAGAATAACATCATTGGCATGAAGACCGAGGGTGGAGGGGAAGTATATAAATAAGTGGGTGAAGGAAGAGACCTTCACACACCAATACAAACTTGACAAATAAAAGATTTATAAAATTTACATTATCATCAAATTTGAATTTTAGACACATAATTTATTTATTTATTTTTAATCTAATTTTAAAATTTTAATATTCATTTATATAATTATTATGTATTACATTATTTATTTTTCTTTAAATAAATAAATATAGATAAACAATTCCTAAATATATATTAAATATATACTCTAGGAAATAAACTTAATGATTATAAAAATGAGGAATAGCTTTTACAAATAAGTATACATTAATCATTTTACATATTAGATATCATTATTTTCCTTTAAATAAGAGAGGAAAGAAGATAATAAATAAAGAGAGCTATATGGTTCTTTTATTTTTCTTGTTTTAAAAAAAAAAACTCCCTAGAGTCACGTGAAGCTCTTTCCTTGCTTTTATTCTTATTTTAAACTATTAGATTCTTTTCTTTTGTATTTTTTTTAAGAGTGTGGGGAATATAGTATTATTAAAACTTATCACATGTGTATTTATACCCACCATATTAATAAAACAAAACTATCTTAATTATACTAAAACCAATGAATAAAAAATATATATCAAACCCAAAATTTTTGATTCCCTCTTTCTTTTCTTAAAGATAAGGAACTTCCAATAGGTATATTTTAATATGTGAAGCTATTCAATATTTTGTCTCTTTCTGCTTTATTGAAGAAAATTGTATCTTAGGCATTCCTACGTAGACTTTTATATGCACAGAGTGAATTCCCATGGGGAAATAACAAGATAACTTGAAAGGCCACCATGAATGATGTATAATTACGTATCGTTTATAAAAGAATATGCGTCAATAGGGGGATCCTGCAGTGACACTATTACCAACTACGCTATGCATTCAACACTCTAAGAAAGGATGTTTATATTGTACGAAACAATACTTGTCTGAATGCAAGGAGAGAATCAGTGAAGATATGGCTTTTTGTTTGCTAAATACTACTCATAATAATATTATAACATGCAAGAGCTGAAATACACTTACATGTGTTTTATCGAAATGCTCCAGAAACAAGAGTTACTGTGAAACAAATTTATATTTATATTATATTGTAAAGGAGATTATGAGTTGGCCGTTACAATGATAGAGACACATTTACAACACTCTTTTCTATACGATGATCATTGGGTGAGGCAACGAGCTTGAATAACTCAGCGTCAGTAGCTATAAAAGTAGTTTGACCAAGTGATAACAGTAATATGTGAATGGTCCACTCAGCCAAGTGAACCACATACAAATAATTTGCATTGTATATCAAATATAAGTTTAACTGTATAGCTAGCCTGATTAATGGGATATCACGTGATAGATTTCTATAACTACATTGCATAACATTTCACATCCATTTTGAAACTCTCTAAATCCTAATACATTTTTCTTTTTAACTTTATCTTATTGTGTAGGGTGAATCGCATCCAATGAAACATTAAAGATAATGCATTTCTAAAAACTTAGCTCTACTGTTCGTTGACTAATCTGAACCCTAATCCAATGTGCTTCTAACACAACCTCCTGCGCTTGAGTATAATGGGTAAACCTACTAAGAGCAGGAAATGGAAACCATTGTCTTCTGCCATGAGGATCATTGTGGTGTTGCACCAGACAAGCACACACCCTCTTTATTTGTAGACCAAAGTCTCTACAAGGCACACACACAAGGGGTGACAGCTCTGGTATCTCCTTCATCCTATCTCAAAGTCTGAGTAGGCATCGGTATAGGTTGCAGGATTCGAGTTTTATATACATTAATCTTACTTCGTACATCTTTGATTTCTTCGTATTATTATTTTATTTTATTTTTTTGTTGTTAAAACTAGTATTGTCTATAGGAAGTGGGTGGGAGAGTGTTCTGCAAACAAAGTTCAATCCATAGTTCATGTTTCAGTCATTATTTTCAGTTTACAATGAATGGTGGATCTTCTATTATTATATTAGATGATGCATGTGTTTACTAGAATGTTGTGTACAACTATCCTATACCTCCCCCTATTATTAATTAGAAGTCTTATTATAAAACCTTCACTTTTAGTGCTAACAAAGGATGAAATATAGATAGTGTAGCGATACCTCTTTTCTTTTGGTCATTTGTTTTACAAAGATAGGAAACTTTAAGCTGGAGCCATCGTAATACTTCCAAAAACAAAAATAAATACATTTGTATGAAGATTAAAAGAAGAAATATTATTGCATTTCTTTAGCAACCTTATGAATCCATATTTTTTTTCTCTTTTCAGAGTTTACAAATAGGATTCCTCTATATATATCTTTGTAAGATAGAAATACATAAAATTTTACAATATTTTGCACTATATGCACTTTTAGACTTCTAAAATAAAGTATTTCTTTGGACTGCGAGAAGGAAGATAAAACTTGGAATATCAACATATTATTTTCTTTCCAAAATAAAATACAAATTTCTATCCCTTGCACAATAGTAAGATATTTTTCTGTTGTAAGCAGTCATATATCTACAACTAGCTGTCTGCTAAAATATTTCTTTGGTTACATTTCAGTTTGCACAATAACTGGTTTATAAAAGAAAATATAATGAAAAAATAAAACTTTCCTATTTTTTAGTTATTTATTTATTCATAGCATCAATGTTCTATACGTATTGTTTTTCCCATACACTTTTAACAAAACCAATAGTTTGATAGACTAGGCAGATTTAACATTCAATAAAATTAACAATACTTAACTTGTACCCCCAAAATGACTCACGCACTAAACACAATAATATTATGACTACATTGAGGGCACATTTGTCTCCATTTTATTTACAACAGCCTTACATGGCTATGAAAAACATCCCAAAGGGGGCAGATTTTGTTTGACATGATAACTCCAACTTGATCTAAAGGGTACAAGCTATCCCAAGGACTATTTAGCTTTCTCCAACCTACAAAATCCACACAAACTTTTCTCTAGAATCCAATGTTGTGCTCACCTCCCAGCCTTTGGTTGGAAAACTAATCACCCCTGAGCTAGGAGGCACCTTGGAAACCGGGTACATTCATGCAAACCAAACACATTTAACACTCAAATACACTAAGAAAATATACACACCCACCCAAGGGGAATTTTTCACATAGCAAAGAGTTCATTATGAACCCAATATAGGGGATGGAGGTGGACTACGCGCTCCATTTTGAGGACCAAAAAAATAATAATATCATAAATAAAAATCACCAAATTTTCAACCCTTCAACTACAAACCCTTCCTCCACATCTCCTTATCCCAACTATTCTTCACATTACAAAACACATAGGGATACTCATACCCATCTTTTAAACCTCTCCTTTTAAAGGAGGAATAACTTGTCCCCATGGAGGTTCCTACTCTATCCATCCCCAAACTTGGGATGCTCTTCACAAATTTGGGTGAGCCTATCCCATTACAACCATTTTTTCCCACAACACTCATACAAGGAGAAGAAAACAACACTTAAGAAAAATAATTTCAAATAGACAATCACATGTACGTAGTGCATACAAATTTGACAACATAAGAAGCAAAAAAAGTTTGTTGATCCTACCTTAATCTAAGCTTTGGCAGCAAATGATGTGAGTGAGAACAACTCCACCTCCTCCAAGTTTGCTTTCCAACCTCCCCAAGCCAAATCCAAGATCTCCCCAAAAATTCAAGTCCAAAAGCAAAGAATGCAAAAGAGAATCCCCAAAACCCTTGTTCTTAGTTTCTCTTATAGAATTCAACTTTGAATTTCTTTTGAATGGGGAAGTGACACTTGTCACTGACCCATTCGCCCATGTGTGCTATCACATGTGTGAGAACTTGGGGGACTCTCAAGACAACATAGAGAAGTGGGAGTGGAAAGGGACTAGTCCCCATCCCACTTCTCAAAACCTTATTTTCGCCAAACTTCTTTAAGGCCTCAAAAAGGGTTCCCAATCATGAAACTAACCCAAAATTATAGGCTGAAAAGGTTCCTAACCCATAGGTACTTGACCTAGGGACCTTAAATCAATAAAAACACTTAAAAAATCAACTTTTCAACACTCAAAAAGTGCCATAAAGATCAAATCCGAGTTTGTCCACTTGGGTGGACAACTCACCACTTAAATGGATTGACATGGAAATTAAAACCATTTTACAAACATGCACAAATAACATCACAAAGAAAATACATTACAAAATGGAACTATAGTTCCTCCATATGAACTATAGCTTGGCTTCATAGGTAAATTTACTTAGGGTTCCCAAAGGTCACCTCCAATTTCCATTGACCATGGAAAGTGTACCTGCACACTTGATGCACATGTTAATCCATCAAATAAATCATATATCAAAACATTTGAATCACCATTTCATATACACAAGCTTCCATCCAAATAAATAATATATCAAAACAATTGAATCATCATTTCATATAATCAATTTGCATAATTTCACATAGCATATATATCTCATATCATAACTGGAACAAACATTAATCATATATCATATCGAATTATTTTTACCTTAATTTTCAAATTTATCAAATTATAACATGGTTTATTCATAACACCTATTTCATTTGTTCATCATTTTAAAATTCAAACTGAATAACCACAGTAACTAGCATAATTTAGGTCAACCATCATAGTTATCTAACTAAGAATGTAGCATCATAATCAAATCATCATAAGAACTCAAATGTCTAAGTATCATGTCATCAAAAGTATCTCTAAGCATAATCAATAACCACAACTCAAAATAGTCTAAATACTAAGTGTATCATAGGGATAGGCCTCACAGTGAACAACCTTAGAGTGAGATACAAAGGACATAATGAGAATAATTTTCTTAGAATAGGGTACATGAAATTTATTATCAGAAATAAGAATATAAGCTACTATGAAGAAACATGTAACATATTTTGAAATTGTAGTTTCTTTTTTTTACAATTAACTATTGACACAAACTTCACACACTTGATATTTATCATAATTTTTTATCATAAAACTTTGAAAAAAAATTATTTAAAAAAGTAATTTTATCTTCTATATATATCCTCCACAAAAAAATAAAACTTCAATTAGGTTGGCTGTAATAAAAAAATTTAGAGGAAACATATGATATCACACTTGTCGACTCTAAGCATATATAATATTGCAATAAAAATTTAATTATGTATTGAAACATGACATTACAAGACCCGAACATGCCATAACACATCCTTCAAAGTAAAATTAAATAATCAAGATCAGTCTCTGATGGAGGAAACATGTATGTAGGCCAAAATAATTACAATGCCACCAAAATTGCCATTTGTTCAACTTTATAGTACCGAGGAGAGACCAAAAGTATCATGTGGATCAAAATGAAAATATTTTAGTCCATGCATAATATCTCCTCAATCTTCTACTAAAAAAACTTGTCATCATATGTATCCCTTTCAAACAAAATGTATATATCTAGAAAATGTTTGGGGATGTTGGCTTAACTCCCTTCTTCTAAGATGTGTAGGGATATGAGGATATTCCACCGACAAATTTTGTAACTCCTAGAAATAAAGAAGGGTTTCAATTGGTGGCATATAGTTTGATGTTATAAAAAGAATTATTTTACAATCTATGGAGTTATAGTGCAATGAATTGGAGTGGCTAAAATGCATGAAAAAAATCTTTAAAAAAGTAGAAAAAGATATTCGGATTCAGAATGGTTTGGTTGGGGAAAATCTTCTCATGCCCTATGCTTTGGTAAGTTTGGACATTATGTGTGAATTTAATCTTTAAGTAAATCTTAAGAAAATTAATGAATATTATTTTCCTCTCTTGATTTATATTCATAAAAAATAATGGTTTAATATATCCCTTTTTATCTATTATGCTTCTCGATGTAATGCATTGCTAAAGGGGTATACCTACCCCTGCATTAGGGATTAATCATTCAGCTACATAAATTTTTTCTCAATACCAGCCTAAAAACTCTTACCTCCATAACTAATCACCTAGAAATCATACTCATTTAAAATAAACATTTGCATCCCCACATACCCCCCACCCCCCTTTGTATTCAAAATTTGAACTCAAAATGGAATATCTAATTAATATTTTCTCCTCTAAGACATCTTCTATCACTGTTTTGAAGAGAACTACCCATTATAAAAGGGAAGCCCTTTGATCTCTTCCTAACCTAGAAAGATTAAAATCGGTACCTTTGGTTCTATCACAATAAAAATTGGTGATGAGAAAAATCCATATCATAAGAGTGTTTCTTGTAGTATGTCAAGTGAAAGGGGATCCACCATGCTAGCTAGTGCTATTTAGAATAAGAGCAATGATAACAAAGGAAAGAATATGTATCTAGAGGAAGTTGTATTGGGCTCTTTTAATGAAGAGTTCCTTCCTATTGATGATGAGGAAAGCGTGGATAATAGTGAATAGGAATATGAAGGTGAAGAAGTTAGTGAGGGGGAAGAAGAATGGCATAGGGGGATCGTGAACATGGCTATCTTTGGCATGATCTTCAAAAAAACTATGATCAGGAAAAATTAGAATAAGAAAGGAAACTACAAAGAGGACATCATTTAAACTACCACTATAGAAAATATGGAGGATAAAGAATAACATAAAGTGCTTGACAAGCTGAAAGCTGATTGGAACCTTATTTGTAGTCCCAAAGATTAGTGGTCATCTATTAGTCATCGTTTGTTGTGTTTTTCTTGTGTTAGTTTTGTGCCCCTCTATCTTTATGACTAATTTTCTTCTTCTTGTCTCTCTTAGTCCTATGTGCCTCTTTTCTTATTGTCTAAAGCTTGAGGTGTTAAGGCCTCTATTTTGTATTTTTCTATTTTGTTAAACTCATTCATTCAAGGGACCTTCCCCTACTTGAATATCAATAATATTTATCATGGTTAGTTGTTTATATTTAAAAAATCACCCAAATTTTTTTAAGAACATCTAGGAAGTGTTTTGAAAAGCATAAACTAAATAAAACTAATAGTCAAATATACTAGTTTAATGAAACACATTTTTCTTCTTAAAATATTATAAATAAAAATTAATTTTATGAGGATTTATTTTTATTTATATAATGATCAAGAAAATAAATTTACATAATTTAGGGCTTTGGGATTAACTAAAATATGGTTTATTTATGTACCTTTAGATTACTCTTATTTATCTAATTTTGTATACATATCCATCCATTATACTTAATCTCTAATCTTACACAGTTATGTATATATTGGGGATATCTCATATTAGTTTATTAGATTATATATTTTAGAATATCTATTATATTATATTTCTTAATGCTTGATTATATTTGTTGTATTCCTATTTTTGTTACTCTTAGCATCAATATGTTGGATTTTATTTCATCCTTAGGAAATAATATATTGTATCAAAGGATGTATGATCCTTATTGATTCATCAACTTAAACAAAACTTTTCTAGATAGAGATAAATCATTCAACAAGTACATAAGGTTGTGATTATGAAAGAAATGAGAACGATCACTTAGCTTCTTTATAGTGCAATGGTGTGGACATAATAAAGAAACTAAATATTTTTCTAATTTTTCACACTATATTCAATAGTAGCATAGAAGTTTGTGCTTTTTATTTTTCCTATAATATAGATTAACTATTTTAGCGTATTTACTTTATATAAAAGTACTCTATCTTTCAACAAATCCTAGATTGATCTTTATATATTTCCTTTCTTAATCTTCATTTCCCTATCATACGTCTCATATCAATATATGGGATAGGTGGTAATAAAAATATATCATTAGTACGTTTCCAAAAAATTAGAGTTGCAAAAGTAGCACCCCTTGAAATTAACATCTTGAAAATAGATTAAATTGAAATTAAAAGAAAAAATCCTACAATGTTAGTTTGGTATTCCCTTTAGTGCACCAAATACAAGTGTTCTATTATCATTTATTTTTCAATAATGAGAGAAAAAATGCATTTAGAATATACTAGAATGAATGTGATAAATTTCATTAAATATATGGTATAGAGTTTCATGACCATATATTTTACACTCAAGGATAGAAAGGGAAGGGGTTGAAATTAACAAAATTAAAAAATTTAAATTTTATTTTAATTGGTGGAATTTGTACTTGTGAATTCAACCTAATAACTACAAATGAAAAATATAATAAAAGACAAGTCTGATAAAGAATCTTGATAATACATCCCTTCTGATGAATGTATGATAATCAAACAAGTAGGCTAAATATATTAATACACACACAAATATATAATATATTATTATAACGATAGGAGTAGACATGAATAAGGATGAAATGTAAATGTATTTAGAACTTTTCTAGCATAAAAATGTATTAAAATATTTTATAAAAAATAAAAAATAAAACTATCATAATTATAGCAATATTACTAATTGATAAATAATTATACCATGAAAATATAATAATGAAATATTTTAATAATAATGGTTTATTGTTGTAGATTAAATTGTGTGAGGGATTTACCTATGGAAAACCAAAAGTTTTCCACATCATCTTCTAAAGGATAATCCACCTTCTAAATCAATATGAAAATACCATCTCCTCTCACATTTCCCCCTCAACAATACTCCATGTACTTATTAAGAAAAAATTATTTCGTAGTTTGCTAATGAGTTATTGCGTCTGATGTAAATCCCCTAAATCACCTCAATGTAGAGTCCTTGAATGTAGCTAGGAATATAATTAATCATTTTGCATTAGTAGTATAATCATAAATTTTGTAGAGGATGTAAAATTTTAAACAAGAACATATCAAGGTATTTTATTATAAGGCCATGAAATTTAGGATATGATAAATGAGGAGTAATATTTATGGTAGTTTATCCTACCTGATAGAAAATAGGAAACTAGAATTTTATGATTTGAGGTGGTTCTTCTTCTTATAAATCCCCCATTGTGATGTACAGTTTATCATAAAAGGGCTGAAGAAATATCTTGAAAATGTGATTTATTGAACCCTTGGCTTGAAGCTTTTATTAAATTATTTTTAATGTATTGTGCTTCAAGAATCAAGGGTCAAATTTTTTTCCTTCTTATGTTTCTTCTATTGGCATGACTATATCTTTACAAAATATGTAAATTAGAAAAATATCCATAAGAAGTCTCTTCTTCTTTGCATACAATAGTAGTACAAAAATTTCCACCTTCATTGCATAATGTTAGTAGATATCTGGTACTTGGAGTATTATCTAATAGTATTAGAAGTTAGAAATATAAAATACGTGCTACTAAAGTGGAAAAAATTACTCAAAGACATTGAGACTCTTGTAGCTTGGAAACATCATTGGAAGTTGTTGATATTTTTTTTATGCAATTCTTAACATAGGTAATGCATAGGCCCATCACCTCTCTTGAAATACTATCTTCCACAATCAAATTGTAGAACACTATCCCAAGGCCTCTAATGTCAGGTCTTGATAGTGCTTGGAATATCTCAGTTGATTCATGTGATTTGGAGGAATCACAAGGTAGACTTACAAATGAGGTACAAAGTGTGGGAAGTTGGGTTTGCAAATGGAATTATTAAGGTGTAGAAATTGTTGTTCAGTTGTTTTAGGTTTAAACAATAGTCTAGAACTCCTATTTCAACTTTATATTTGGCTTTATAATGTGCAATGAACCTTAGCTTAGGTTACTTAGTAAAAAAGGAAAAAGGGAGGGAAGAGAGGAAGTTCCAAGACCATAAACTATGAATGAACAGTGATCATGGAGGTTGCTACAGTAGAAAAACTCCCTAAATTGGGTTTTGCTTGGCCAAGGGGAACCTACAGTTACACAAAATCAATGCATTCTTCTAAGGACTAAATATTTTTAGATTGCATACACACATGATGAACATGCAATTGAACTAAGTTGTAACAATAAAGTAAGGAAGATCATACTATCTTTACAAAGTGATTCATCATCAACAAACCACAAAAAGCATGAGCTACAAATTCATCAAATACAGTAATAACAAACACTATCATTACTTCCATTCAAGAAAATAACAACTAAACTAATAGGGAAGTAGACCCATGCATGCATAATGAAGAAACACAAGAGAATAATCCATAAATCATGAAATATAGCTCACTATTCTTGCATAATACCTTTACACCAGCTCTCCAACCATTTACAAATGAAGGGGAGACCCCTATTAATAGTTTTCCAAATCCCAAATGAATGGCTAGGATTGATTTACAATGAGTGGTTTATATTTTCTTTACACTAGGGTTTCACCTAGCCTCCATTATCTAGCAATTTAAAATGCATCATTTGCCATTTTCCTATTTTGTCTTGTAGTGCCTAGGTGCTTTAGCACTTTTCTCCTCTTGTTGATTTTCCTTTTGCTATCGCTAAAATTGCCT
Organism: Sequoia sempervirens; assembly: GCA_007258455.2. Lineage (NCBI taxonomy): Eukaryota > Viridiplantae > Streptophyta > Pinopsida > Cupressales > Cupressaceae > Sequoia > Sequoia sempervirens. Next base: position 184,054 of record VDFB02273333.1, on the reverse strand, counting down.
AAAGGCTGCCTACTGCTTAATAGGTTTGCAATCATTCTTTAACCAATCAAGTGCTCTTTATTTGTAGATCTAGACCATTGTGAGACAACTTAGTTTCCTCCTCCTAGTTATGTAGCCATGCATTGATCAATCCCTCCTTGTCATGCAGCCTTTAGTTTATTGGTCTTCCTTTTGACATATCATTCGTCATTTAGGAAATCATTTCCCCTTGGGGATTGTCCTTACCCATAGAGTTCTTTTGTAGGAGGACAAGTAAAAGAACCACATCAACATGCATGGTTTGTGAAGTGAAGTTCCCACCTTGATCGGGCTCTATAGATGGTTTGATTGATATTCCCCATTGCAAAAATAGTAGGCAGTATATGGGTTCTCATCAAATTACATTCCTCATGATTTAACTTTATCCTTTCCCTCTCTATATCAAGTCTTGAGTCAAGACTCCTTTTAACAGGGTTCTATGGACAATGTCATATGTGAGTGCATTGCAAGTGACTTCCATCTGTGGTAGGCCTCTTTGATGGTCTCCATTTTATGATAAGAGGCCTGCATAAAATAGTAGTTTGAATTAAGCTTATGCAAGCAATGGTATAAAACCTTCTAAACATAACTAGATTTGACATTCATGTGACCATATATTTCCTATTTTGCATGATTACTTAATTATAATTTAAATAGTCCCATTACTTTTCGGAAACCAAAGACAAGCGATAATAGTGCCAAAAGGCTCATATTTCTTATAAAGAAGAAAAATTATGCCTCACGGTATGGACTAGAAGCATGCTAGGAATCCTATTCTTATTCGGATCCATTCCCTAGAGAAGAATACTTTATTGAATGTGCCAATCAACCTTCTTATAATGACAATCACCCCCATCGTAGACAACTCCAAAGTTTTCCCACTAATTGAATGGGCTACAAGTCAAGGCTAGAATGTGTTTTCAATTTCCCCATATTTTCCATAAGGCTAGAATGTGTTTTCAGTGAATAATAATAGTAATATCTTGAATCAGTCATTGTGTTCATCCTATAGCCATTATAGGGGGGAAGGGGTATGGTATTTTTATTTTCTTTGCCACTCTGTCAACTCAACAATTTGTGCCCCAATGTCACAACATTCCATTGATTAAGTGGCTTGCATCACCATGTAGAGAGAGTTCCTGTGATCCTCGTGAAGGTGGAATCTGTCAGGCAAATGAATTTGGATGGCTAACATAGAATTGTCATTAGAAAATGACATAGCAGTAGTAGTTGCTTGCATAATGACACCTGCACAAAGGAAATGGAAAAGGTAATAGCAAGCCCTATAGGAAAGATGTCCATCAATTTTATATTAAATTTTCTATCTCCAAAAATAGATGTTGATATCCCAGTCTCCATGAAAATTACTCATGTCCATACCATGGCCCAACCGATCACCAAAGATTCAAACATTCTCTTCTAACACAAACGTAATTGCATTGTGAGCTTAGAGGCACTTTGAGTCATTTGTTGGGGGTATGTGCAGGATCATCATGGAAAAAATAGGCCCTTAAGTGGCAAAAAAATCAGAAAAATCAAAGTTAGGAAACTTGATGTAAAAATTTGAATAAGTTATCTATATTATTTCAAAAATATGTCAGAATAGAATTTGTAGCAAATTGAATGTAGTTTCTAAACTACTAGGTTTGTTTTAAACAAAACAAATCTATTTGGTGAAAATTTGAAATTTCAATGTAGTAGTACTTAAATTTCAGGGAAAAACTAAGAAGTAGGTGTTTGTCTGACCACCCTAAGCACAATAAAATGATAATATTTTTTATAATATTTTAGATATAAGTAGAGGACTCATGTCCCGATGTGATGCATATTTTTTTGTAATTTTTTTCCAAGTAAATAATTAATTATGAATTTTTATTACAACTTTTTAAAAATATAAAAAACTCGTATGTTTAACCACCTTAACTTGGTCAAAACTTCATGAATTTCAATTTTTCTCTTTTTAATCTTATATTATGCAAAGCATAGAATGTCACACATGTTTTGGATTAAAAAAATGTGATATCGTTTGAAAGCTATAAATTTTTTTCAATTAGTCGATCAATTAAGACTTTAGACATAATTTGAATAGAAAATGAATAATAATTACTTATTAAATTCAAAGTAAATCATAATTTATATTGGTGGAAAGCTGAGAATCTCCTATAAAAACCCTTTTCGTTTCATCAAGGTTGGGTTAAAAAAAAGTCATCAGCCACATACCCATCATATTGCCACTTTTTGGCCCATCATGATCCTGCACATACCCTTGGAAGTGACAACACAAGTGGTGATTGGGTTCTTGTTGTTAGTGACAACTTTGAATGGGTGGAAGACCACATAATTATACCTGTAGAATACTAACTTCACAAAATGCTTTGAAGCATCCTTTCCTCACCTTTGTTGATCAAGAATGTTACATTTTTCTGCTCGCGATTTTGATCATTATATTTGTGCCACTATACCCACAATTATATGAATACCTTTAATTCAATTACAAGGTGATTTATTTTATCAAATAATTACATTATTAGAAACATCAATGCCATTGATCGTTCCATCCTTAGTGAGCATGAGATGCACTGTGTTTCATTTACTTGCTCATGATAGTGCATTTAGATGCCTCTAATAGTCCCTGATACGCCAAAGACTAACCATTGACAACCTTGCATTATTCGTATTCTTTTGCATCATGAAACAAAAATATTGATATTTTAATTTTGTCTTGACCAAGTTGCATTCTCATCACCATTATGTAACCATTCCACGCTTCCTATCTTCTTAGTTTATATTTCATCGACATACTGATGTGGGTGCATGGCCATCCATTTATGAGTGAACATTCCTATGAGCGGAGGTTTCTTAAGGCCTATTGTATCAAGGTGCCATTGTGAAAAGGTTGCCACCTAGATGGCCAAATGAAATATGGGTTATGTGGAAGAAAATTCCACAGGGTTGGGCATGCAGATGATAGCCTACGATAGGCTATAAGAAAAATGGAAAAACATACCTGGAACTCCACCTCTTGATTCCCATAGATAGGTAATTAGTTGTCATTATACGAAGTGGGATTTTATGCACATGGAGGGATCTCACTATTCTGAGTTCACGTAGTTCTCATTTTGAAGGAAAAATATTGACTACCTACATTGAAATACTACCCATGAGAATAACACTATGCCCACACTCAGTAATTTTCCAATATAGACCTCTGATTATTCACAAATTCCTTATCATTAGTGTATCATCTAGAGGCTGATCAACTTCCATTCATCCCTTTGTTGTACTTCATGTTCACAATAGAATCATGCCTTACGCCTTTGGATTTCCAAGTTTACCTATCCAATGCTAGTTAATAGTAGAAAACTGATTTTAGGATACTAAAGAAAGAAGAGGGCTCTTTTCCCATGGGGGATGTTAGAGAATGAACAATGAATGAGCAGCCCCATGCACATGGTCCCTACAATGTAAAAATTATTTTGGATGGTATGTAGATGGTGGAGTGCGGGGAGATTTTACACAATTGCAGTTTGAGATGACCAAGTAGGTAATGGCCCCTTGAAGAGTGGGGCGTGCATAGGTGAGGTCCACCATGAAATCATGGATGAGAGGGAGGGGAGAGCCAAAGCTCATCCATCGTGGAAGCTTGGCCACTAAGAGTGTGAGGCCTGCATGTTTAAAGTTCGTGGAGGGATCATAGCTAGGAAAAGGTGGAACCCTATGGTGCTAATGTCACTTCAGTGATGGATGAGAACAAATGAAAGCCTGCATACCCTACGTTGCACCTATGCTTCATATTAATGTTTGATCATCTTGATCACTTTCATTTTTTTCTCCATTAAATTTTATCAACCACCCATCTGATTAGTAACTTCACCGTTGTGCGTAGTATCCTTAGTGTACATAACAAGCCGTTAGTAGGCTTCAAGAACTATGATTCCTCGTGAGGTTCAATTGTGCAATCACACTTTGTATCTTTGAGTTTCTACATGCACACTAAGTACCCATTTTTGTGTGTGTGTGTGTGTATATAGTATCTTGGGCACATTGCGGGAGAAGAGGATGGTGTAGCAGTGTGGGAAAATGAAAAATGATATAGGGGGGCCCACATGTCAACCCCTGCATATGTGCTTTCTACTAGGGATACAAATGAGGGAATGTAGGGCAATGCTGGTAGTAGACCATTTAAAATGAGGAAGGCTAGGCAGAAGTCCTCAAAGTGAACCCCTCATGGGGAACAACCATTGGCAGAGGAGCGTGGGGCGATGTCATGAATGTCATCGACTATGCATGGGATAGTTGTGAGAAGTGTGGGTCCCACAGTGGAGAGGGCCATCGAGATAGAGGGTGAAAATGGGTGGAGGATAGTGTTGGGATTCCCTTATCATCATGACCAATTTCAAACAGAGACAAGCATATGAAGTCCTAACGAAGCCAAAGATAACACCGTTTGTCAGGAGCTTAGGGATAGAAAATATTATTTGGGTCCTTTCCCATGATGCACATAGTGCATACTCTGAAAGAACTTCATGGGAACTCTTAATCTTGCAAATGATTATACTTGCTCTCCCTTCTTCCTTCCTCACACTTGAGAATTCATACCTTGCAGGCCTTTGTTGGATATTTACATTCGAGGCTCTTTTGTACCATCTTTCCATAGACAAAATTCCATTATTGCAATAGTGGGATGGTGAATGATAGATGCTATGGATGAAATTCATAGGGTGTTGATGGTACTTGTGGATTGTGGGTTTGCAAAGTGGGGATACCATGAGAGGATTTTTGTCGTGAGATGAGACTATGGTAATGGCCTCCAACAGATGGTGGTCCACCGAGGCAGACCTACAGATGGGTGTGGGGTTGAGGGTCCCCCAACAATTTTATGATTTCATCTCAGGGACATGGTGCATGCGAGTCCCACCTAGTAGGATGACACAAGGGCTTAGCCATTAGGTAATGGAGGTTGGGAAAGGGTAGGTTGTGCACAAAGACCCATAGACATTTTAGACTCAAGAATTTTTGGAAGTACATTAGGTTAAGTTTTCTTTGGAAATGATAATGATGGGGACAACAGGGCCAAATGTGGAGCCCACCATGTGGGCCGTATTAAAGGGCTAGTCATCACCAAATCAGTGAAAAGGGGATGGCAACCAACATAGGCCGATCCACAAATGGGGGTCTACAAAAGTCAAAGGACACAACGACAAAGATAGGTGCAGATTCCTCATGTCGGGTGGACGTCAAGGCTCGACTATAGGTAAATGATGGAGTGAATCAATGAATGGAAAGATGAAGCCTGTGAATGTGGGTCAGTGAGGGCCAATGGATGCCAAGTGAAAAATAAGGGGAAACTGATAGGGCGAAACCCACAGAGGTGAATGACTTGTTGAAACTCAACTGGGTGAATTGTTCCAAAGGTAAAATTGATTATTTTAAATCTTATGTCTGACTTAGGTTTGGAAATTGGGGTACGCAAAATGGGAAGAGGAAAAAATGACCCACTAGAGCAAAAAAAAGGGTGTCCCTGCATATGGCGGGGCTTGTGGGAAAAAAAAGCACAATAAATGGTGACTCGCTGGGGAAATGCACCAGAGAATTTGATGAAATATTAGAATCACAAACCCAAAATCTTTGGTTTTTATCTTCATCTTAGGAAAGAAAAACTAAACATTCAACCAAAGGATCAAAACTTTTAATAGTCAACCTAACCTTCAATATATGCTAAAAATCCAAGTATATGCAATTGCATTAATTTCCATCCTTCAGTTTCTACTAGAACCTCAACTCTATCAAGTTAATCTACGTAGTTTATTCTAACTCCAAAAGCATCCAAGACAATTCCTTGCTACTAGTTAGGTTTCGATAGCCATAACAACATTGTCATTGTGATTCTCCTAAACATTGCTCTACTGCTAGCTCGGCATCAATAGCCATGATAGAGTTGCTCAGATCCCCATGAAAAGTTGAATTTATTTCTTTTGATTTTCAATATTTTTCTTTCTTCCTTTTTCTCTTGATTTCTCTTTTCAATTCTTTTATTTTAACCCACAAGAAATGAAGCTTGCACGTAGGGCTAAGAATCACAATGGTGTTGAAGCAAAATTTTAGATTTTTCACTTAACTAAACTTCACAAAGGACCCACAAGGGCCTCAAGATTCTTAATCTATGTGAAGATATAAGATTTTAGAATACATTAGGAAAGGACCAAACCAATGACTTAACCTCTTTGAACCAAACATTCATATCGCTTGACACTAATAGAAGACCTTCATCATCCACTATGGAAACTTGATTAGAGTTTGATGAAGAAATACATTGAACAACCCCAAGAAATAAGAATGGTTGTTGTGTGCACAAATATGCCCAGCTAAAAGCAGGGGGACCCCGAGCAAAGCAACAATAAAACAACAGCAAAACGAAAGAAAAATGAAAAGAAAACACCCAAACTAACCAAAGCATGAAAGAGAAAAGGAAACTAGAATAAAGCAAACTAACCTACAACAAACCAACTACCTAACAAAAGTAGGAAAGTGTGATATATATAGAAATCCTACACTACTCAAAATGAGCTATGTACAAAGATATTTACAAAGCACCATGTTAAGGTAAGGAAAACCAACATCAACGTTCATTAGATTTTGTGATGCAGGCACAAGCAAATAGGCAATTGTTATTGTTCAAAGCCATGTAGATTCATCCTTATATTCAAAGAAATGAAATCTAAAATTGCATCATTCAAATTCAATCACATCATCCAAAAAAATAAGAAATTGAGGCGGTTCATTAAATCCATGGTTAATCCAAAAACACATCCATTTTCCCTTATTCCCATAATCAAAAATAATAAACACAGCTATCATAATTAACATGAGCAAGGAAGGATAGAACCTAGATTCCGTCACATAGAGCTAGCATCATTTAACAGGGGAGAGTGAGCACTGCGTCATCATTGTTGCATAGGCTGCCTTGGCTGAGCATGGTAGAGGATGCAACATTTATGATCTTGGGAATGGATAGGTCTAGGAGGGTGGGGCATCAAATACCTCCTCCAAGTCTTATGTATAATCCACAACCTCTGTTGGTTGTCCTTCAAGAAGAAATACTTGGGTATGTGCAAGATCATGATGGGCCAAAAAAGTGGCGATATGATGGATATTTGTAGGGTATGTGGCTGACGACATTTTTTTACCCAAAATTGATGAAATGAAAAAGGTTTATGGAGGAGATTCTCAGCTTTCCACGAATATAAATTATGCTTTACTTTTAATTTAATAAATTATTATTATTCATTTTCTATTTGAACTATGACTAAAGTCATGATTGATAGGATGATTGAAAAACATCTACAACTTTCAAACACTATAACATTTTCTACATCTGAAATATACATCACATTCTATGCTTTGCATATTATAGGATTAAAAAAAAATGAATTTCATGAAGTTTTGACCAACTTAAGGTGGTCAGACATACGAGTTTTTATATTTTTCAAAAGTTATAATAAAAAATTCATAATTAATTATTTACTTGGAAAAAATTACAAAAAAATATCCATCACATCTAGTCATGAGTCCTCCACTTATGTATAAAATATTATAAAAAAAATATTATCATTTTATTGTGGTTAGGGTTGTTAGAAAAACACCTACTTATTTTTTCCCTAAAATTTAAGTACTACTGCATTGAAATTTCAAATTTTCACCAAATAGAATTTTTTTTATAAATAAACCTAGTAGTTAAGAAACTACATTCAATTTTCTACAAATTCTATTCTTACATATTTTAGAAATAATATAGATAACTTATTCAAATTTTTATGTAAAGTTTCCTAACTCTGACTTTTTTGAATTTTTTTCCACTTAAGGGCCTATTATTTCCATGATGATCCTGCACATACCCACTTCTCCATGTTGATCATCTGCAAACCTCAGATCCAATTGGTCATTGAACTTAGATTGCAGTATGTTGTCCCATTTCATTTCCTAGGTGTCAACCTTATTTTTGTGATGTTCACTATCATGGTACAATGACATGCATGACTCTCTCCTATTGTAGCCATCTAAATGAGAAGGAGGGTCAGTAATGATCATGGAAGGACTCCAAGTTGCATCTTGTAGTCGGTTAGGTGCTTCATCTCTATTGGCAGCTATCTCAGCACCTCCACCTTTATCATCTTCTCTTTTTTGTTTATGTATCTCCTCATGACGTTCACTTGTCTCCTCTTATTCATTGTCACTATAGATGAAGAAGGAATCCCTCTCCCAATCTAGAAACTCTTGTTCATCATCGTTCAGAGGTTCAAGTAGTATGTATTCATCACTTCCAACCTTTGAGATGCACTCTTCCTTAGCATGGGAAAACCTCTATAGTATAGTTCCTAATGGAAAGAAGTCTTAAATTGAGGGCACCTCATCAAGGGGACCAAAATCTACTAAGTGATTTCCCTCCAAGGACTCATTATAAATCCCATTTTCCATGGTGCACAAATGCTCTTTAAAAGGGAGAAATTCTTGATGATTGATGGAAAACATTCCCATGTGTTCTGACCCATCATTTGGAGGCCCAGGGATGTGTATTTCTTCTTTCATTCCTTCCTCAATATCCTTATAAGGGTTTCCTTCAGCTAAGTTGTCACTGGGCTTTGGCTCTTGATTCTCACATTCAATCCTTGAAGTAATGGTAGAAGGTGGTGTACTTGGTTGCCTCGCTTGTTCTTTGACTTGCTTGATGGCTTCTTGGCACAGTCCACATGTGAACTTCGAGTGTGATGAATCATGAAGTCTACACCAATTTGGTAGTAGAAATAACTCCAAATCAACTTGATATATTAGTTTAGACCAATCCTTTGCTAATCTAGAGACAAGCTATAGTTGTATCTTTCCACCATTGGGTGATCATCATCACTTGGGAAGGAGGTTGAAGATTGGACAGCCATGACATATAATTGTTCCCACTCCTCCAAGTCTTCATTTTCAGATGTGTGATTGATGTCATTCATGAAGGAGAGATCTTCTCATCTGAGTTCACTTACACCTTCATCGTCATTTTTTAGTACCCCAAGGTTGTCAGCCTCTTCTTCCTCCTATTCTTCAACATTTTTGTTGGCTGCTCTAGCATGTACTATTGTAGAATTCTTTGATCCATCATTAACTTCCAATGTTTCTCCTTCCGAACTAGAGGACCCCTCTTTATTGATGGAGGAAAATATTTCTAACTCCCTTCCAAGTAAATTTTCATCAAATCTCCTTTCCATCCTAAGGGAGTCAATTCCTTCATCTTGATATTCAGCCTTAGTGTTTGTTATCCTAGCATCTACTTCTAGGGTGCCTCTTGGTTCAACTTGATTGGGTTGTCCTCCATGCATTGCAAATATCCTTCCCTAGGTGAAGACTCCTTTTCATTGGGAGTTGGCTACTCCAACCTATTCAAACTACCCTTAACTTGGGTGATGATTCCCTCACAAGATGGATATATTAATTATGAGTGAGGTGCATTGTGAAAACTGCACCAGGTGGACATCAACACCTCATCCAATCTTGGTCCATCTTTGCTTACCAAACATTCTTGGATCAGCCCCTTGAATTCCTTAGTTTCCATGGTTTTCAAATCTTCCTCTGGGTCTGCAAGGGCTAAAGGTTGATATAATCCCCAAAAGGGAACTTCTCCTTGTAAGAATCTTTCAATCCTACTCAATAATGTTACACACCTAAGCTCATTGTGTTTGTGTGTTCCATGGATCTAACACTTGTCTGGCAATAAAAATTGTAGCAATGGTCTCCTTAATATTTTTATTCCAATCTACATGTAGCTGAGTGATGTTGATTTGTGTGTGCTTCTCCATTTCAACTTAGATTTTTTTTCCTTCATAATTTTCTTATTTCATGTTTCAACATTAAAAGAGATCTCCTTATCTTAGATTTCTTCTTGAAAGTTCTCTTTTCAACTCCCAACTTTTAGCTTGATAGCCTCAACATGCCATCTCTCCTTCTAGTGCTAGTTCTATTGATGTGTTTTTTATGCACTTCTCAACATAGGTAATATATAGGTGCATCACCTCTCTTGAAAGACAATCTTCCATAATCAAATTGCAGAACACTATCCCAATGTCTCTAATGTATGGTCTTGATAGTGCTTGGAATATCTCAGTCGATTCATATGATTTTACGGCATCACAAGGAATACTTACGAATGAGGTACAAAGTGTGGGAATTGGGTTTGCAAATGGAGTTCTTAAGGTGTAGAAATTATTATACAGTTGCTACAAGTTCAAACAATAGTCTAGAACTCCTATTTCAACATTAGATTTGGCTTTACAATGTGCAATGAACCTTAGCTTAGGTTACTTATTAAAAAAGGAAAAAGGGTAGGGAAGAGAGGAAAATCCTAGACCTGAAACTATGAAATAACAATGATCATGGAGGCTACTACAGTAGAAAAACTCCCTAAACTAGGTTTTTCTTGGCCAAGAGGAACCTTCATTTACACAAAACAAGTGCAATCTTCTAAGGATTGTAGATTTTCAGATTGCATACACACATGATGAATATGCAATTGAACTAAGTTGCAACAATAAAGGAAGCTCATGATAGCTTTACAAAGTGATTCATCATCAACAAACCACAAAAAGCATGAGCTAGAAATTTTTCAAATACAGTAACAAAAAACACCATCATCACTTCCATTCAAGAAACTAACAACTAAACTGATAGGGAAGTAGAACCATGCATGCATAATGAAGAAACACAAGAGAAACATCCATAAATAATGCAATGTAGATCTCTATTGTTGTAGAATACTTTTACACCAGCTCTCCAACCATTTACAAATGAAGGGGAGACTCCTAGTTTTCCAAAGCCCAGATGAATGGCTAGGATTGATTCACAATGAGTGGTTAAGATTTTCTTTACACTAGGGTTTCACCTAGTTGAGCCATTATCCAAAAATTTAAAATACATCATTTGTCCTTTTCCTATTTTTTCTTGTAGTGCCCAAGTGTTGTAGTGCTTTTTTCCTCTTGTGGATTACCCTTTTGTTGTAGCTGAAATTGTCTGAAGGCCACCCTCTGCTTAATATGTTTGTAATCATTATTCAGCCAATCAAGTGAACTTTGTTTACAGATCTGCACCATTATGGGATACCTTAGCTTCTTCCTCCTAGTTATGCATCCATAGGTTGATCAATCCCTCCTTGTCATGCAACCTTTATTTTATTTGTCTTCCTTTTGATAAATCATCCATCTATTAGGCAATCATTTCTCCTCTAGGATCATCCTTACCCAGGGAATTCTTTTGTAGGAGGACAAGCAAAAGAACCCTATCAACATGCATGTTTTGTGAAGTAAAGCTCCCACCTTGGTTGGGCTCCACAAATGGTTTGATTGATATTCCCCTATGGAAATATAGCAGGAGGTATATGGCTTCTCATTAGATTATATTCCTCATGATTTCACCTTCTCCCTTCCCTCTTTGTATCAAGTTTTGAGTCAAGAATTCTTTTATCAGGGTTCTATGGACAATGTCATAGGCGAGCGCATTGCAAGCAACTTCTTTCTATGGTAGGCCTCTTCGATGGTCTCCATTTTACAATAAGAGCCCTGCATAAAACATTAGTTTGAATTAAGCTCATGCAAGCAATGGTATGAAACCTTCTAAACATGACTAGTTGACATTCATGTGACCATATAATTCCTATTTTGCATGATTGCTTAATTATAATTTAAATAGTGCCATTACTTTCGGGCAACCAACGACAAGCAATAGTAGTGCCAAAAGGCTCAGATTGCTTAAAAATAAGGAACCTTATAACTCATGGTATGGACTAGAAGCATGCTAGGCATCCTAGTCTTATTCAAATCCTTTTCGTAGAGAAGACTACTTTATTGAATGTTCCAATCAACCTTCTTATTATGGCAATCACCCCCATCCCAAATAGCTCGAAAGTTCGCTGACTAACTAAATGGGCTATGATTCAAGGCTAGAGTGTGTTTTCAAATTCCTCATATTTGCCATTTTGCTTTGAGTGACTAATAATAGTAATATCTCGGCTCAGTCATTCAGTTCGTCCTATAGCCATTACGGTGGCGGGGGAAAGGGGTATGGTATTTTTATTTTCTTTGTCACTTTGTCAACTCAACACTTCGTGCCCCCATTTCACAACATTATATTGATTAAGCGACATGCATCACCATGTAGAGAGAGTGCCTATGGGTCCCGCAAAGGTGGACTCCATCGAGCAGATGAACGAGGACGCCTACCATAGAATTTCCATTAGAAAATGACATAGCGGTAGTAGCTGCCCATGTAATGGCACCCACACAAAGGAAACGGCTAAGGCAATAGCAAGCCATGTAGGAAATATTTTTGTCAATTTTATATTAAAGTTGCCAGCTCCACAACTAGATGTTGATATTCGAGTCTCCACAAAAATTACTCATGTTCTTACCATGGCCCAGCCAATCACCAAAGATTCAAACATTCTCTTGTGACACAAACGTAATGGCATTGCGGGCTTGAAGGCACTTTGAGCCATTTGCAGGAAGCGAGCGTGTGGGTGGAAATTGGGTTGATGTCGTTAGTGACGACTTTGAAAGGGCCAAAGCTCGCATAATTATAACCGCATAATACTAACTTCACTAAATGATTTGAAGATGTCGTTAGTGACGACTTTGAAAGGGCCAAAGCTCGCATAATTATAACCGCATAATACTAACTTCACTAAATGATTTGAAGCATACTTTCCTTGCCTTTGTTGATCAAGAACATCACATTTTTCCCCTCGCCATTTTGATCATTATATCTATGCCACTATAGCCATAACTATCTAAATACCTTTACATCTATTATGGGTTGATTTATTTTATCAAATTATTACATTATTGGAAACATCGATGTCATTGATCGTTCCATTCTTAGTTAGCATGAGATGCGTTGTGTTTCATTTACTTGCTCACAATAGTGCATTTAGATGCTTCTAACAGTCCCTAATATGTCAAAGACTAACCATCGACAACATTGCATTATTCGTATTCTTTAGCATCATGAAACAAAAATGTTGATATTTTTATTTTGTCTTGACCAAGCTGCATGTTAATCACCATTATGTAACAATTCCATGATTCCTATCTTCTTAGTTTATATTTCATCATCATACTCGTGTGGCTGCATGACCATCCATTTATGAATGGACGCTCCTATGAGTAGAGGTTTCTTCTGTCCTATTTTATCAAAGTTCCATTGTGAAAAGGTTTCCACTTGGATGGCTAAATGAACTGCGGGTTATATGGAAGAAAATTTTGCAAGGTTGGGCATACAGATGATAGCCCACAATAGGTCATAAGAAAAATGGAAAACCATACCTAGAACTCTACCTCTTGATGCCCGCAGAGAGGTAATTAGTTGTCATTATGTAGGTTGCTCCCGAGAACTGATGTCTAGATGAGCAATATCCTCCTTTCCTCTTAGTCATTCACTCCTCCTTTGCTAGATTTAAGAATATTCCCACACCAACCATCATTCGAATCATAAGTTTGTTTCCATTTCACTTGGGAATTTTTTTGAGTGCAGAAAAACGTCTTTGAAATACCACTAGTAGGTGACATGTGGAATGACAACGTTTGTAATGTTATTTCCTATACAAATTGGGATTTTATGCACACAGAGGGATCTCACTATTCTGAGTTCAAGCGGTTCTCATTTTGAAGGAAAAATTTGGATTGCCTACATTGAAATACTACCCATGAGAATAACACTATCCCCACACTCATAATTTTCTGATATAGACCTCTCATTATTTGCAAATTCCTTATGAGTTTGGCCTTATCATTAATCTATCATCTAGAGGCTGATCAGGTTCAATTCATCCCTTTGTTGTACTTCCTCCATGTACACACTAGAATCATGCCCTATGCCTTTGGATTTCCAAGTGTGCCTGTCCGATGCTAGTTGATAGCAGAAAACTGATTCAAGTAGAGAATGAACCATGAATGAGCAGTCCCATGGCATGTGGTCCATGCAATGTAAAAATAATTTTGAATGGTATGCGGATGGTGGAGTGTGGGGAAACATTACACAAATGCATTTTGAGATAGCCAAATAGGTAATAGCCCCGTGGAGCATGAGATGTGTACAGGTGAGGTCCGCCTAGAAATCGCAAACAAGAGGGAGGGGAGACCCGAAGCTCCGCCATCGTGGAAGCTCGTCCACTAAGAGTGTGAGGCCCACATGGTTAAAGTTCATGGAGGCATCGTAACTAGAAAAAGGCAGAACATTGTAGTGCTAATGTCGCTTGAGTGACGACTGAGAATAAATGAAAGCCTCCACACCCTGCGTCGCACTTATGTTTCATATTAATGTTTGATCATTTTGAGCACTTTAATTTTTGTCTGCATTAAATTTTATCAACCACCCATTCAATTGCTAACTTCATCATCTCGCATAGCATCCTTAGTGTACATAACAAGCCATTAGTAGGCTTCAAGAACTATGATTCCTCATTAGGTTGGTCGATGCGGTCCTTGCCATGCTAATTCATTGCACATTCACACTAGAAACACCCACATTCTTTCATATATATATATATATATATATATATATATATATCGAGTATCTTGGACATTTTAAAAAAAAGTGGGCCTTTGGGAGAGAATTGGATGGCATGGTAGTGTGGGAAAATGGTGAATGATATAGGGGCCCACACATCGGCCCCCACATATGTGCCTTCAGCTAGGGATACAAATCAGGGAATGCAGGGCGACACTAGTAGTAGGCCGTTTAAAATGGTGAAAGCTTGGTAGAAGTATGTAAAGCAGAACCTACGTGGGGAACATCCATAGGTAGAGGAGTGTGGGGTGATGCCATGAATGTCGTCGATGGTGCATGAGACGGCCATGAGAAGTGTGAGTCCCACAACAGAGAGGTTTGTCAGGATAGCAAGTGAAAGAGGGCAGATGGCAATGTTGGGATGCCCTTATCATCATGGTCGATGTCAAACAGAGACTCTTATATGAAGTCTCGATGAAGTCTAGGATAACACCGTCTATCACTAGCTTGGGAATAGAAAATATTATTTGGATCCTTTCCCTTGATGCAAATAGTGCATACCTTGAAGCTGCTCTGTGGGAACTTAATCTCACAAACGATTATACTTTCTCTCTCTTCTTCCTTCCTCACACTTGATAATTCATGCCTTCTATGCCTTTGTTGGATATTTGCATTCGAGGCTCTTTTGTACCATATTTTGTGGATGGAATTTCATTATTTACAACAACAGGATGATGAACGGAAGATGCCATGGATGAAATTCATAGGGTGATGATGGTACTGGTGGATTGTGAGTCTGCAAAGTGGGGAGACCATAAGAGGATTGTTGTCGTCAAATGACACTATGGTAACAGCCTCCCATAGATGGCGGTCCACTGGGGCAGACTCGTCAATGGGTGTGGGCTTAAGGGTCCCCTCACAATTTTATGGTTTCATCTTAGGGACACGATGCATGCAGGTCCTGCCTAGTGGGATGGCACAAGGGATTAGTCATTATGAAACAGACGTCGAGCGAGGGAAAGTTGTTTCCAAAGACCAACAGACATTTCAGACTCAGGAAATTTTGGAAGTGTATTAGGTCAAGTTTACTTCAGTAATGGTAATGATGGGGACAATAGGGCCAAATGCGTAGCCCACCATGTGGGAGGTAGCAAAGGGTTGACCACCTCAAAAGCGGTGAAAAGGGGTTCATAGGGCGATCCACAAATGCGGGTACATAGAAGTCAAAGGATGCAACAACAAAGATAGGTGAAAAGTATCCATGTTAGGTGGATACCAAGGCTCGACTATAGGTGAATGGTGGAGTGTAAGGTCGAATGACAAAAGGAATCCCACGAATGCAGGTCCGCGAGGGCCAATGGATATTGGGTGAAAAATAAGGAGAAACCCATAGGGCCAAACCCGTAGAGGTGAATGACTTGTTGAAACTCAGCTGGGTGAATTAGGTAAAAGTTAAAATTGATCATTTTAAGGCTTATGGCCAACTTAGGTTTGGAAACTAGGGTACGCAAAAAGAGAAGAGGGAAAAATGACCCACCAGAGTGAAAAAGACGGGGTCTCTACCTATGGCAGGGTGTGTGTGCAAATCATGCACAACATAAATAATGTCAAAAACATATGCTACTTTTACTAACTAATAATTTTCTTGTAGTTAGAGCATGCATTGAACTCAATAGACCAAGATATCATTTAATCTTCAAAATCGTTTGGGTAGGGAAAATCTTCAAGATAACATTATGTGTGACTTTAATCTTGAAGTAAGGCTTAAGATAATTCATGAATATTATTTTCCTGTCGGGTATGTTCAGGATCATGATGGGCCAAAAAGTGGCAATATGGTGGGGTATGTGGCTAATGACGCACTTTAATTGTTGAAATGAAAAGAGTTTTGCCTAAAGGAGATTCTCATCTTTCTACAAATATAGGCGTGAATTATGCTTTGCTGATTAAATAAATAGTATTATTCATTTTCCATTTGAATTTTCGCTCAAAGGATCTGATTGATGATTGTTCAATACTTGACTTTCAAGCGGTATGCACATTTTGCAATCCAAAGATTACTGCATTCTATCTTTGAATACTATGGTTAAAATAAATGCAAATTCCATTTCATGAAGTTTGACCAAGTTAGGGTTATTGCCTCGTATGAGTTTTTATATTTTTTTAAATGTTCTGGCAAAATTTATAATTAATTGTTGCTTAGAGAATTACGAAAATGCATCACATTGGACATGAGTCCTCTACTTATATCTAAAATCTTATAAAACTAAAATTATCATTTTATTTGTGGTTAGGTTGTTAGACAACACCTACTTATTTTTTTAAATTTAAGTACCTAGCATTGAAATTTCAAATTTTCACCAAATAGTTTCTTTTCTTAAATAAACCTAGTAGTTTAGAAACTACATTCAATTTTCTATAGATTCTATTCTTACATATTTTTGAAATAATATAGATAACTTATTCAAATTTTTACGTCAAGTTGCCTAACTCTGATTTTTTGAACTTTTTGCACTTAAGGGCCTATTTTTTCCATGATGATCTTGCACATACTCTATCTTGAATTAGATTCATAAAAAATAATGGGTTGATATCCCTTTTTACCTATTATCCTTGTTGATGGCATGCATTGCTATAGGGGCATACCCACCCCTGCATTAGGGATTGCTTGGTGAGTTACATAATTATTTTCTCAACACCACCCTAAAAACACCAACCTCCATCACTAATCACCTAGAAATCATACTCATTTAAAATAAATAGATGCATCCTCACATACCCCCCCCCCTTCGTATTCAAAATTTGAACTCAAAATGGAATACCCAATTAATATTTTCTCCTTTAATCTATCTTCTATCATTGTTTTGAAGAGAACCACCCATCATAAAAGGAAAGCCCTTTCATCTCTTCTTGACCCAAAAAGAATAAAATGGGTCGTTTTGGTTCTATCAATATAAAAATTGGTGATCATACAAATATTTATTGGATTATTTCTTGTATCGGGTCAAGTGAGAGGAAACCTACCATGCTAGCTAGTGTTATTCAGAACAAGAGCAATGATAACAAAGGAAAGAAGATTTCTATAGAGGAAGTTGTATTGAGCTCTTTTAATGAAGAGTTTCTTCCTAGTGATGATGAGTATAAGCCTAGATAATAGTGAATAGGAATATGAAGGTGAAGAAGTTAGTGAGGAGGAAGAAGAAGGGCATAGGGGGAGGAGGAAATTTTTAAGGAAAATAAATATGAGGAAATGGAAGCTCTCTTTTCAAAGAAATAAGAAAAGAATAATATTAAGGAGGATATGGAGGGCTTTGATTGAGAGGATGACACTCACTTTGATCCCCTAGAAATTTTACATGATCAAACTAAGGAGCTACAAAGTGGTATTTTGAATGTCAAATTTGATGATAAACATGATAATATGAAAGACAAGATATCTACACTAGAAGAGGCTATAGGTAAATTCACTTAAATTATTGAGGGGATCGTGAACATGGCTATCTTTGGCATGATCTTCAAAAAAACTATGATCAAGAAAATAAGAATAAGAAAGGAAACTACCAAGAGGATATCATTTAAACTAACACTATAGAAAATATGGAGGAGAAAGACTAACATGAAGTGCTTGACAAACTGAAGGCTGATTGGAACCTTATTTCTAGTCCTAAAGGTTAGTGGTCATCTATTGTGGTTAGTAATCCTCTATTGTGTTTTTCTTGTTTTGGTTTGGTGCCCCTCTATCTTTATGACTTCTTTTTTTCTTCTTGTCTGTCTCAAGCCTATGTGCCTCCTTTTTTATTATCTAAAGGTTGAGGTGTTAATGGCTCTATTTTGTATTTTTCTATTTTGTTGAATTCATTGATTCAAGGGCCATTCCCTTACTTGAATATCAATAATATTTAACATGCTTATTTGTTTATATTTAAAATATCACCCAAACAATTTTAAGAACATCTAGAATGTGTTTTAAAGAGAATAAAATAAAAAAACTAATAGTGGAATATACTAGTATAAGGAAATAAAAATATTGTAAATAAAAATTAATTTGATGAGGATTTATTTTTATCTATAAATTCTTCAAGAAAATAAATTTACATAAATTAGGGCTTCAGAATTAAGTAAAATATGGTTTATTTAAATACCTCTAGATTACTCTTATGTATCTAATTTTATATACATATCCATCCACTATACTTAATCTCTCATCTTACACAGTGATGTATATATTGGAGATATCTCATCTTCTTTTATTAGATTGTATATTTTAGAATATATGTTATATTATATTTCTTAATGCTTGATTATATTAGTTGTTTTCCTATTTTTGTTACTCTTACCATCAATATTTTGGATTTTATTGCATCCTTAGAAAATAATATATTGTATCAAAGGATGTTGTACAAATCCTTATTCATTTATCAACTTAAACGAAACTTTTCTAGATAGAGTAAAATCATTCAATAAGTACATAAGGTTGTGATTATCAAAAAAAATGAGAATGAGTACTTAGCTTCGTTATAGTGTAATGGTGTGGACTTGATGAAGAAACTAAATATTTTTCTAATTTTTCTCATTGTATTTAATAGTAGCATACAATTTTGTGCTTTTTATTTTTCCTATAGTATAGATTAATTATTTTAGAATATTTCTTTTATAGACAAGTCCTCTATCTTTCAATAAATCCTAGATTGATTTTGATATTTTTACTTTCTTAATCCCCATTTCTCTATTGAAATTCTCCTATCAATCTATGGGATAGGTGGTAATAAAAATATATCATTCATAGGTTTCCTTAAAATTAGAGTTGCAAAAAAATTACCCCTCAATTGACATCTTGAAAATAGAATAAATTCAAATTAGAAGACAAAAACCTACAATGTTAGTTCAATGGTATTCCCTTTAGTGCACCAAATACAAGTGTTTTCTTATCATTTCTCTTTCAATAATGAGAGGAAACATGCATTTAGAATATCCTAGAATGAATGTGATAAATTTCATTAAATATATGACACCAAGTTTCAAAACCATGTATTTTACACTTAAGGATAGAAAGGGAAGCAGTTGAAATTAACAAAATTTTAAAATTTAAATGTAATTTTAATTGGTGGAGTTTTTACTTGTGAATTAAACCTAATAATTACAAACCAACAATGCAATAAAACACAAGTCTAATAAGGATTGATAATAATTACCTTCTAATGAATGTATGATAATAAAAAAAATAGGCTAAATATATTAATACACACACATAAAGATAATATATGATTATTATGATAGGAGTAGAAATGCATAAGAATGACATGTAAATGTATTTAGATCTTTTCTAGCATAAAATATCTTAATTTTATAAAAATAAATATAAACTATCTTAATTCTAACAATATTATTAATTGATAAATAATTATATTATGAAAATATAATAATGAATTATTTTAATAATAATGATTGATTGTTGTAGATTAAATTGTTTGATGGATTTATCTAAGGAAAACAAAAAAAAAATCACATCATCTTCTCAAGGCTAATGCTCCTTCTAAGTCAATATGAAAATATCATTTCCTCTCACATTTCCCCCTCTACAATACTCCATGTACTTATTAAGAAAAAAATCCTTCATAGTTTACTAATGGGGTATTGCATCTAATGTTAATCCACTAAATCACCTCAATGTGGAGTCCTTGAATGTAGCTAGGAATATATTTAATTAGTTTGCATTTGTAGTATAGTCCTAAATTTTGTAGAGGATTTAAAATTTGAATCAAGAACATATAGAGGTATTTTATTATAAGGACATGAAATTTTAGATAAAATAACTGAGGAATAATATTTATTGTAGTGTATCCTACCTAGAGAAAATAGGAAACTAGAATTGTATGGTTTTATGTGGTTCTTCTTCCCATAAATCTCCCATTGTGATGTGGAGTTTGTGAGAAGGGGCTAAAGAAATATCTTGAGAATGTGGTTTATTGAAACCTTGGCTTGAAGTAGTTATTAAATTACTTTTAATCTATTGTACTTTAGGAATCAAGGGTTGACATTTTTTCCCTAGTTATGTTTCTTCTATTGACACTAGTATATCTTTGCACAAGATGTAAATTAGAAATATATCCATAAGAAGTCTCTTCTTCTTTGCATACAATAAGAATACAAAAATTTCCACATTCATTGCATAATGTTAGTAGATATTTGGTACTTGGAGTATTATCTAATAGTCCTAGAAGTTAGTAATATAAAATACATGCTAGTAAATTGGCAAAAATTACTCAAAGATCTTCAAACTCTTGTAGCTTGGAAACATCGCTGCAAATAATGCCACAAACATGCTCCCTTTATTGACTAATAAATTTCTTG
Organism: Sequoia sempervirens; assembly: GCA_007258455.2. Lineage (NCBI taxonomy): Eukaryota > Viridiplantae > Streptophyta > Pinopsida > Cupressales > Cupressaceae > Sequoia > Sequoia sempervirens. Next base: position 163,150 of record VDFB02273333.1, on the reverse strand, counting down.
TAGTGAGGGAATGCATTGAACTCAATAGACCAAGATATCATTTATCAAGTGACTCATCAAATATTAGTGTTACACATATACTTTCACACAAGGGATGTATCTTCTTATAAGATTTTGATATTGTGTGTATTACTTCAAGGTTTGTATGGTTCCTAAGAGGTTGAGTATAAGAATTGAACATTCTTATTGCTAAAATAAATAATATTAGAAAAATTAAATATGCTAAAAGTATCCTACAACTAATGCTATGGGATAACGTCAGTGTTGTGTTTTATGTAGATAACATATATTAATTGATATAGGTAAGTTATGAATTGCTTGATAATCAATCAATGACTTAAAATTAAATTCCTCAAACAACTAGTCACTCAAATTAATAATTGAGTGGCAACATTACCTCAAGTGGGCCTTTTCATAAGTTGTTGCATTGTTCTAATTTAGAAAAACGATAATCAATCTTTTTTTTTTCTTCATTCATTCACATTCAAAACAATACTATTTTATAGAAAACAAATCTTGATTTAAAAAAATATATTAATTTTTTTTAAAAGTATGACTATGCTTTTCAATTGAACTAACTAATCCTAATTTCTAGACGGTAATTTCATGTTAAGAATATAAAATAGGAAACATCAAGAAATAGAGTCATAGTATATTGCTTGTGACTAAGGTACCAAAATATGTTTTTCAAATGTTGTTAGACAGCGATGTTACATTTCCACATGTTAAGATTATTTGTTTTCATCGTGTTTCGGGTCAAGGATATCGTTTCCAAATATATTTCTATATCCTATGTTCCAGAACGGCATCTACAAGATTCAGTTCTCGGAATGCAGGCTGTAGCCATACTGCATTTAAACTTGCAAAAACACATACTAAGATTATAAATACTAAGATTTTTGTACATAATATTATACCGCAGCAATAAATACTAATGAATGACAATATCTTTTCCAAATATATTTATATATCCTACAAGATTCAGTTCTCTGAATTGCAAACAAGGCTGCAGACACTGCATTTCAATTTGCCAAAAATCATTGCGATAAATATAACAAGCATGTTTTTATGAATCCCAAAGAAACGAGGCTGCAGACAGTAAGATTTTGCTACAAAATATTCTACCAAACCCCATTAAACACTATGATTTTTGTTTTTGACAGAATATTCCACTAAACCCCTCGAAAATTACAACCGGGATCTTAATAAATTACAATATTTGAATTATCAGCTTTGGCGACGGCTGATTGATCGATCTGTAAATTGAACCTAACCCTCAAAACCTACTACTGTATTTCAATAAGCAAGGATATTTGAATTAGCCTATCTAATTGTCAGTTGTAGTGGCACGGCTGAATCATTGCAATAAATATAACAACTATGTTATTACGAATTCCGAAGAAACCGTGCAGAGAGTATGAACACTAAGATTTTACTACAGAATATTATACCAAATGGCAATAAAGTTCTAATTCGACAGTATACAGATTGAAAGTTTCCTTTTACCTTAGCTGTTTCCTGCAACACAAAAAATCAAATCTTATAATTTTAGAAACTGAAAGCAGACTTACCAAACAAAATTCTACGGCCTCTGAATATATCTAATTATGAGCTATATGAAGGCCAGAGGCAGAGGAGGAAGTTTTCACACACAGTAAAAATTAAAATATAAAATATTATTTTCTAACACACAGAGCTGCTGCTCGTAATTTTCTGTTTGCTCACATTCACATACCTCCATCAAAAAATAAATTACATATACCTATACATATAGGTAAAAATCACGTGAAGATTTTCACGGATGAGAAAGCCCGAAATTACAATTTAAATTCAAAATCACCTAACTAACTTTTCCCCTGTCAAAATGCATTTAATACAATGTCCTTTACATAATATAAAAACTTAAATATTAATTCCTTTGTACTCCGAAACTTTCTGGCGGTGGTGGCTTTCTCCATAGTTCCCCGTGGTATCGCGATGGTTAAAAACTTGATTGCGATATTGAGGGCAGCGGTTAGTTGACGGCCCGGTAAACAAAAGTAAACGGCTGGCGGTTAGAATAAAACAAACTTTTACGGAGTCTCCCGTGATATCGCGATGAATATTTTATTGATTGCGATATAGCGGGCATTGGCTGGAGGTGACGACAGGCGGTTGATAAAACAAAAAGACTACGGAAGTCTCCCGCGGTATCGCAATGGCTAATTTATTGATTGCGATATAGCGGGCAGTGGTTGGCGGGGACGGCAGCAGTTAGGGTTAATATTCCAACACTCCCCCTTAAGCATAACTGCGCTGTCCACCATGCCCAATCTGTTCCTTTGAAAAATAAAATTATCTCTTCCCAGCGGCTTTGTAAAAATATCTGCACTTTGCTCTTCTGATCTGCAATACTCTAAAAATATATCACCATTGTTAATTAATTCTCTGATAAAATGATATCTGGTATCAATGTGCTTGCTTCTCTTATGAAAGACTGGATTTTTCGAAAGAGCAATGGCTGAATTGTTATCACAGTAAATTTTTGTTGCCTCCATTTGTTCATTTTGCAATTCTTTCAAAATTCTTCTCATCCAAACTGCTTGACATGCTGCACTTGTGGCTGCCACATACTCTGCTTCAGCTGATGAAAGACAAACAATTGGCTGCTTCTTTGAAGACCATGAGACAACTCCAGTCCCAAAATTAAATACATAACCAGACGTGCTTTTTCTGTCATCAATGCTGCCAGCACAGTCACTGTCTGTGTATCCTATGAGTTTGAACTCATCTGAACTTGAATACTTAATGCCAAAATTTCTTGTTCCACTTACATACCTTAAAATTCTTTTCCCTGCTTTCCAATGGGTGTCTTTTGGTGTTTCCATAAACCTTGAAATCAAACTTACTCCATACATAATGTCTGGCCTTGTGGCTGAGATACATGAGACTTCCAACAAGCTCTTAAACAAAGTTGGATCAACATTAGACCCTCTATCATCCTTTAGTTTCAGACCTGTCACTGTAGGTGTTGGTGCTGGTTTGCACTTCATCATATTAAACCTTTCAAAATGTCATTTGCATATTTTGACTGTGAAATAAAAATACCATTTTCATTTTGATTTACTTCAATGCCTAAAAAATACTTCATCAGACCTAAGTCTGTCATTTCAAATTCTTTCTTCATGTCTGCCTTGAACAGATCAATTGACAAATTGCCAGTGAAAATTAAATCATCCACATATAAGCATACTATTAGTATTTCACCTTCTTCATTCATTTTTGTATACAGTGTGGGCTCACTGCTACATCTATTAAATCCATTCTGCAAAAGATAACTATTTATTCTGCTATACCAAGCTCTTGGGGCTTGCTTCAATCCATACAGTGCCTTTTTCAATTTGTAAACTTTGTCTTCCTGACCCAGAATTTCATATCCAGGTGGCTGATCCACATAAACTTCTTCTTCTAAATAACCATTTAAAAAAGCTGACTTACATCCATTTGAGATACAAACCACTTATTCTGAGCTGCTAAAGCTAAAATCATCCTTATAGTATACAATCACGCTACAGGTGCAAATGTTTCATTGTAATCAATTCCAGGCTGTTGTGAATAGCCCTTTACAACCAATCTTGCTTTAAGCTTCTGAACTTCATCTTTTTCATTCAATTTGGTTTTATAAACCCATTTCACTCCAATGACATCTTTGTCTTTTGGAAGACTGACTAGTTCCCATGTCTGATTCTTTTCAATTGCTTCAATCTCTTCATCCATAGCACTTACCCATTTATCATCTTTGACTGCATCTTCAAAATGAATTGGATCTTCTATTTGAGAATAAAATGCACAAAGAGAAATCTGATCTGAGTTATTCTCACCTTCATTTTGCTCATATATATCTCTTATGCTTCTGATTTTCTGTCTTCTCAGACTTGCCAATGTAGGATTTGACATATCACTTGAACTTGTGGAATGTGGACCCGATGGTCCTGCTGTAGATGGTGTTTGTTGTCCTCTTGTTGGACTGCTTCCTTGAATGCATGAGGCTGTTCTTACAATCGATGCTGGTGTCACTTGTGGACTACTTTGCTAAGCTTGAATGGGAGTGGGAGGAGTCACAATAGTTAGAATATTTGTTGATGCTAGAACTTCATTCTCCTCTTGAGGTATACTAGCTGAAATATTGACTGTCTTCTCTATACTTCCATCCCATGCTTCATCTTCTACAAATTGTACATCTCTGCTGATTATAACTTTCTTTGTTGTTGGATTATAGAGCTTATAAGCTTTAGATTCTTCACTGTATCCAACAAATATGCATTTTTCTCCTTTGTTATCTAGCTTCCTTCTCAATTCATCAGGCACATGTGCATATGCTACACATCCAAATACTCTCATGTGAGTAACACTATGTTTTCTTCTTGTCCATGCTTCTTCAGGTACTATATTCATAACACTTTTTGTTGGACACCTATTCATTATATAGGCTGCACAAGAAATTGCTTCTGCCCAATATTCATTTGACAAGTGTTTGGCTTTCAACATGCTTCTAGCCATTTCCATGATTGTTCTATTTTTCCTTTCAGCTACTCCATTTTGTTGAGGTGTGTATCTAGTTGTGAATTGCTTGTGAATTCCATGATCTTTGCAAAAATTAAAGAATTCTCTTGAAATATATTCACCACCTCTATCTGTTCTCAACACTTTAATATAATAACCACTCTGTTTTTCAACCAAATTCTTGAACTGACGAAACAGATCAAACACTTCATTTTTCTGCTTTAGAAAATAAACCCATGTTTTTCTTGAATAATCATCAATGAATGTCAGAAAGTAAAAACTATCACCTATTGAAGGTGTTTGCATAGGTCCACACAAATCTGAATGTATAATTTCCAAAGGGGCTTTTGCTCTAGTTGACTTTCCTGCAGGAAATGATTCTCTATGTTGTTTTCCTAAAATGCACCCTTCACATACCCTTTCTGGTTTTTCTATTAAAGGTAGTCCCTTGACCATGCCTTTCCTATGAAGTAAATTTAAACCTCCAAAGTTGAGATGCCCAAATCTTAGGTGCCATAACCAGTTTTCATCTTTTATCTCAGCTTGAAAGATTGTCTGCACTACTGCTGTAGTTTCTTCTCTACCCACTTGTGAATTCATTAAATGTTGTGCTTGAGCATAATTTATATTCAAATCTGGCCTTATCTTTAAGGGAAACATTCTGTTGTTTGTCATTCTGACTTTTGCAATAAGCTGGTTGCTTGGGTATTTATCTAAAATTGTGCATAGACCATTCTTAAAGGTTACTCTATACCCTTTTTGAACCAGTTGCCCTACACTCATTAAGTTATGTTTCAGACCAGGCACAAAATACACATCTGAAATATACTTTTTCTCCCCCTGTTTAGTTAGAATATTGACATCTCCTTTCCTTTGACTGACACTTTGTTGTCACACTAAATGTAACATCGCACTTTACATTCTCATTTAAACTTGAAAACACTTTAGATTCCCCGCCATATGATTGCTACAAATGAATCTAAAAAAACCATACATCTTTTCATTTGCTTGAGCAACATTATGCTAAAACATTGTTCTCTTTATCCAATCCTAATTTTGACCTTCTCTTGAAAAATTTGCATTTTGTCTATTATTATCATAATCGCTTCTTTCTACACTCATTCATATAATGCACATATTTTTTACAGTAGTGACATTGGACTTGAGATTTATCATACCTTTGATTTTGTGACTGATTCTGTGTTGAGTTTTGGCTTGAGCCTTGATTGCTGCCTCTTCCATTTGAGTTTGATAAACTGTATCTTTCACCTCTGTAAGAGTTTCTTCCTCTTCCTCTTGATCTACCTCTGCCTCTTCCTTGACTGACTGAAGCCTGAGTTTTGAAAGCATGCTCCAAAGTGATGTATCTGCTGACCTTTTCAGCCTTTGTTCATGAGAAATTAGAGATGCATACAGCTCATCAACTGAGAACTGTGAGAGATCCTTTGTCTCCTCTATAGCAACTACAACCTGTAGAAATTTTGTGGGCAAACTCCTTAAAATCTTTTCAACAACTCTATCTTCCAGATTTTCTCCATGAGACCTAATTTGATTAACCACCCCAATGACTTGGGTGTAGAATGAATCTACAGATTCATTGTCCTTCATACATATTGTTTCAAAATCTCTTCTCAGCATTTGTAGCTTTGCTATTTTAACTTTTGCCATGCCTTGATAGGCTGTTTGAAGTATGTCCCATGCTTGTTTGGACTTTGTTGCTGCTGAAATCCTTGGAAATATGCTCTCATGTACAGCTTGAAATAGATAAAATAAAGCCTTTGAATCTTTCTTCCTTGTGTCCTTCAATAAGTCTTTCTCTACTTGTGTTAAAGCATTGTATGCTACTGCATCTGCTGGCTCTGCAAATCCATTCTCTACTAAATCCCATATATCTTGTGAACTAAATAGTGCTTTCATGGTAATTGAGCAGTACTCATAATTCTTCCCATTAAACTGTGGAATTTGTGGGTTTGTCAAGCTTGTGCTTGCTGCCATTTTTGAAATTTACCCAGATAATCTACTTTGATAAAATTGATTCTGATAATCAACTTGCTCTGATACTCGAACTTGCTCTGATACCACGTGAAGGCCAGAGGCAGAGGAGGAAGTTTTCACACACAGTAAAAATTAAAATATAAAATATTATTTTCTAACACACAGAGCTGCTGCTCGTAATTTTCTGTTTGCTCACATTCACATACCTCCGTCAAAAAATAAATTACATATACCTATACATATAGGTAAAAATCACGTGAAGATTTTCACGGATGAGAAAGCCCGAAATTACAATTTAAATTCAAAATCACCTAACTAACTTTTCCCCCGTCAAAATGCATTTAATACAATGTCCTTTACATAATATAAAAACTTAAATATTAATTCCTTCGTACTCTGAAACTTTCTGGCGGTGGCGGCTTTCTCCATAGTTCCCCGCGGTATCGGTTAAAAACTTGATTGCAATATTGCGGGCAGCGGTTAGTTGACGGCCCGGTAAACAAAAGTAAACGGCTGGTGGTTAGAATAAAACAAACTTTTACGGAGTCTCCCGTGATATCGCGATGAATATTTTATTGATTGCGATATAGCGGGCATTGGCTGGAGGTGACGACAGGCGGTTGATAAAACAAAAAGACTACGGAAGTCTCCCGCGGTATCGCAATGGCTAATTTATTGATTGCGATATAGCGGGCAGTGGTTGGCGGGGACGGCAGCAGTTAGGGTTAATATTCCAACACTATAGCGGCACAGCTGATTCAACGGTCCTCAGCATCTTAGCAGGTACTTTGTTATATATAAGATTTTCAATCGTCCTAAATAGTCATATGACTTGAATTTCAGCCCTCCATCCTCATTTCGTTTAAATTTCTTCAAGCTTCCCACCTACAGACTTATCACGGACAATATTATGGACGATGTTATGACATACATTGATTTTGAAGAAGAATATGTTTTCATGGAGATCGACGAGGACGATTTTTTTATGGACGATGTCATCATGGACGAGGTGATGGAAGATATCTTCATGGCAGATATTATCATGGACGAGGTGATGGAAGATGTCTTCATGGACGAGGTGATGGAAGATGTCTTCATGGACGATCTGTTCATGGAAGATCGAAAAAGAAAAAGAGGATCACATTATTGTGATCTATATGGTATGTAGGAAATTTTTAGCTAATTTTGGCTTTAACAATAATGCTCTCGTGCAGTTTTAGAAATTTGATTTTGGCCTTGATTTTATGTGCTAATAGGTGAGTTTGATCTTGCAGATATAAATGGGAGTTGTAAACGCAGGCGCTGAACGTTTGGTGTGGAGAGCCTTAATAAAAGCTTAATGTGTATCAATCTGGGATATACATCTGTAAAATTTATCCTTTTAAATCTGTACAATATGAGATATACATCGATGAGGTGTACATAGGGAAATTTTAACTTTCAAATTATAATTAGAATAGTTAACATTTGTACTGTCTTTTCCAAAGAAAAGATACTCAATCTTTTTCAAAACCTGTAAGATTGTTATTTAAACATCTCTTAAATCTAATAATTATGAAAATATAATGTTATTAATTTCATTATTTTTAAATAAAAATTATATATTCATATTTTATCAAATATATATTATAAGAATAATAATTATATGATAATAATAATTTAATTATTAATTTGGACATATATGAATTCAATTTGAGATTGCATAATATAAGTGAAATAAAGGTAAAAGTTAAATGAAGATGAAAATAAAGAATAATCTATTAATTTGTATGATTTATAATGTAGAATTAAATTATAAAACTATTTGTTTGGGCTTTGAATTTTTGCATGGTAAAAAATCTACTCATAACTATATATATTTCTTTAGATTTTTATTTTAATTTTCTTTCAAATTCTATTTGGAGAACTACTTGAGACCTTCTTCCAAAAATATATAACATGATCAATTTTAAGATATTGTTACACCTTTTTAATAACTTAGAATGAATTTTATTAACCATTATAATAAATTATTAAAGAATAAATTTTACAAATTTTATTCTAATATATAATAATGTTTTTTGCATATCAGATAGCTAAATTGAATTTAAAAAATAATCAATCTACAACATAAATTATTTTAGCTTTCCTTTAAAATTAATATTATTTATTTTTTTAATATTTATAGATAAATTTGATACTACAAACAAAATCATGTAATTATAATTAAAGAGTATTTATTAAAGAGTATTTATTCAATAAAGCAGCAAATGGGTTCCTCTCTTATATGCAGGTTTGTGCAAAGCTGTCCAGATTTATTTTAGAGATTGTGCATAATAGGAGATTGAATTCAAAACTCATCTACAGTGTCTCATTAATGAAGTGTGGGAATTCAAAACTTTCTATATGATTTTATCTTATAATCTTCGTACCAACCAGGCAATGGAGTTACTATTTAAGTTTTGCAATGGCACTGGAAGCAGCAAACTGTGTATATGATATTGTGCTGTCCAAATAAGTCATTTTTGGGTTGTCTTTATCTGTTTTAAACTCATCGCATATGCCAAAAAGTTCATAGGAAAATTTTGTTTATATTTTGAAGTGATTTGCGATGCGAAACTGGTCATCATTTTCTACAAGCATTTATGTTATTGTGCCTAAAGATTTCTATGCAGGCCATTTTTGAACTTGGCCATCCTCTGGAAATATTTAAGGCTTTTGGACGTTTGATTAATAAAATATTATTATTTGTGTAAACATTCTTTGCCAATCTTATTGTTGTTCTTTACCAGCTGCGATTCACGAATTTTTTTGGTTCATTGTAGTCCTTATTATGAGCTTGCAGTTATAGTTGGGTAATTTTACATTGTAAGGTTTTGCATCGTATAATAGGATTTCATTTAAAAAGAGAGAAATCCTAACTTAGTTGAATATGGATAAATTTATGAAAATGGATAGTCGTGGTCAACTGGGTTATTGGCTCAGTTCTCACTTTTAAAAGTGTGACATAAAATGCTAAAGTATTTGAGTAGATAAATAAGTATTTGGTTTGCTGCTCTATTCATACAGTCCGACAAATATGTGCCAGCTACTTACATTATTTAGGCGGTAAGATTTAATATATAATCTACGGTGTATCTTGCACACAATACATAAGGTTTATTACAAGATTCCAAATCTATTCATATAATTCATGAGGCTAAGCACTTAGTCCCGAATAACCTGAAATTCATGTATATATATAATTTCTTTTTGAAAATATAGTCATTAAGAGTAAGTTCCTATGGGTTGTTTAGCTTATTTTGTTTGATAGTACCTATTAATATTTTTTACTTCCTCCCATGGAATTATAGTAGGTCAGATTTTTAATTAGTGATTAATATTGTTTATTTCAGCAAATCAAATTAGATAATTTTATTTTTATTCATTATATTTTAATTCTTCTAAAGTATAATGTGCTATTTTTAACTTTTTTAATTTTCAAATTTATTTTCCTCAAATATCATAGGCTAATAAATTTTAGAGAATTTTGGAAAATTAAGCATAACATTTTTGTTTTACCATAATGCAATTATTATGAAAAAGTTAAAGTTTTCAAATTATTATTATTTTTTTTTTAAAAACTGTTACAAATAGTTATTTAAAAATCTATATAAGTAAAATATAACAGAAGCAAAATGTTATCAGCAATTATGAAACAAGGTTTTTACTGGCATTAAAGTATGATGAGGTTAAAAGTAAAATATATTAAATTTATCAAATTTAAATATATTCAATTTACTCTCTCAAAATTTCAATTAATATATGGAAACAAACCAATCAAACTTATTATCTAAACTTTCAATTGCGTTATTACAACTTAAGTGAGGTTTAGTGATTTTTTGTTAGCATAAATTTAACTTTAACTTTACTTCATTTATTTAGTTGTATTAGTTATCTTGTAGAAGTTAGAATTACTTTAATTTACACTTTTTTTAGCCATTAAATTATTAAACGATGAACCAAATTGTAACTTTAATTTTAAAAAATAGTTACAAATAGTGATTTAAAATCTATGTTGGATATAAACAAAGTAAAATATTTTATGGACCTGCATAAAAGCATGACTTTTTCTTTATGCAATTCTCGATGGGCATGCTACAAATGATGATGTGATCTAATGCACCCATGTCATTGTTCTCATTCCGAGTAAATTCATTATATAATGCTTATAAGTATCTTTGATTAGGTCTATCAATAGATTGCCTAACACATTATTCCAACAATTTTTTTATAATATTACATATTATGTTTGTAAAACATAACATACACAACAAATCAAAATAGCACTATTCTTAAACTCTTGTTTCATAAGTAAAAGTTGAGAATAAATTTTAGAGGACCGCATATTTCTAATAAGTAATATTAAGAATGTGTGAATAACTTATCTGTAATATATATAACATTCTTGGAACAAAATAAATAAAAGTCCTATTACTTATGAACCATTCCTTTAAAATAGTGTTAATTATTCAAAGTTTTAATGAGTTTATTTAAGAGCTAAGATGTCTAAGTAATTCACGAGAATATGATAACACAAAAAAATGAATACAATGTACTTGGTAAATTTTTTGATAAAAAATATACATATCTAGAAATATCACTAGAAGACCTTTCCAACACCTATCTTTTTTTGAAAAATGAAGTTCGTATGCAAAATTTATTCCCCGAGAAGCACAAAAATAAATATATGAATTTGATTGGAAATAAATGCAAAAAGAAAGAAAAATGAGGAAAAATCACCTACACCATTGGATTGGTCTCAAACCAGCTTTCCTACAATATTTTGTTCTTGAAAATTTGAGTTTGGACATAAAAGTTATGGCTAAAATACCAAAACTATTGCAAAAGGGGTTTGGTGGTTAAACCTAGTGGTTAAGCTAGCATTAATCGCTAGCAATAACCGCTAGCATTTAACTACTAGTGGTTAACCACTAGCAATTAATTGACAGTGGCAACCATTAGCAATGTGCTTTTTTTTTATAAAAAATTCAGATTGCATATCATACTAGGTCATATGGTGCAAAAATGAAAAAAATAAGCTCTCAAAATCACTGTGTCCAATTTCGATGATTTGATAGTTCATTTTGGGGTTTTTGGAGACTCTGAACATGATGGTGAGGTCTGCTTGGGCTCAAAATGCTCCAAAATTGCTGGTATGCTCTAGATTTGGAAACCCTCATAGATTGGGTGCCATATAACCAAAATTGTTGAAACAAAGGTTAATCATGACTATTTAGAACCATTTGGACACAAGGGTGAGGTCCAAATTGACTGAAGATGAAAGAAAAATGTGCTTTCAATGCTTGAATCCCTCGAAAGATGAATAGGAAGTTGCAAATCTAAAGCTTTGATACCATGTAGAAGTTTTAAAAGTTGTCATAGGTCACAATGAATCCCTACAAGAAAATAACCTATCACCAAGGGAGATCAAGAGACACAAGAATGGTGCTCTACAAACATGAAGCAAAAATGCATTAACCAAAATTAAATAATTACAAAGAGATCAATCCTTAAGAATGATATCAAAACACTAAGTTAACCCTAGGATTTAATAAAGTAATTATTAAAGTGCCTAATTTTAGCTTAAGTGAAAAATAAAGTAAAGATACAAATTAATTAATCAACATGATTAAATTAATTAAGTAATTAACCTATTACTCTAACAATTTTAGTTATACATTTTTTTAGGAGAATTCAACTAATATCAAATAATAGAATTAAATAATTACAAAGAGATCAATCTTAAAATGGTATTAAAACCCTAAGTTAACCATTGGATTTAATAAAGTAAAGATACAAATTAATTAATCAACATGATTAAATTAATTAAGCAATTAACCTATTACTCTAACAATTTTAATTATACATTTTTTTAGGAGAATTCAATTGATATCAAATACCATAATTAAATAATTACAAAAGATAAATCCTTAAGAATGATATTAAAACCCTAAGTTAACCATAGGATTTAATAAAGTAATTATTAAAGTGCCTAATTTTAGCTTAAGTGAAAAATAAAGTAAAGATGCCAATTAATTAATCAACATGATTAAATTAATTAAGTAATTAACCTATTACTCTAACAATTTTAATTATACATTTTTCTTAGGAGAATTCAATGATAAATTAGTGTCACATGAAGGACCTGAATTAATAGATTGTCTTGGAATTCAATTGAGAAATTGAATTTTTTAATTTTGAATCCATGCTAAGATAACAATTAGTTATTTACTTCAATTGATAGATATTTGTGACAAATAAATTTTGATTCAAAGGATGACTTTATGAATAGGTGAATAATAATTTTCTAAATGAACATTGAGTTAACCAATGTGGTGAGTGATTAAGAAATGATATTAAAATTTTAGGAATTAGGTGGATAGTTTTAGTGTCTATAGTTTTTCCATTCTTAAAAAAATGTATGAAGTCACAATGTTTCAACGAAAATAAAAGTGCTTGAGAAGAAAAATTAGAATATATAAGGATGATAATGATGATATGTCCTAGTTGAGTGAGAAATGGTGAATAATAATTTTCTAAATGAACATTGAGTTAACCAATGTGGTGAGTGATTAAGAAATGATATTAAAATTTTAGGAATTAGGTGGATAGTTTTAGTGTCTATAGTTTTTCCATTCTTAAAAAAATGTATGAAGTCACTATGTTTCAATAAAATAAAAGTGTTTGAGAAGAAAAATTAGAATATATGAGGATGATAATGATGATATGTCCTAGTTGAGTGAGAAATGGAAAATCAAATAAGAGAATATGGATAAAGAAATGTCAAATGAATGATAGAAAATGATGAAATAAAAGTAAAGGGATGAATGCAATCTCTAGATGACTATGCATGAAGATAATGATGTATTATGTTGTATTTGAGTTTAAAAAATATTATTTAATATTAAAAAAGATATTATGCACTAAGGTATATAAGATCAAGATGAAATTTTATCCAATGCATTGAATAAATCTCAAGAAAATAATAGATAAGAGAATGCTCTAACACTCACAAGGAATTTGATGTCTTTGGTGGTTTGATGATGAAACAACCATCAAACATGGAAAAAAAATAATAGAAATTTTTATAATTATATTATTCAAAATACACCATGGTATCAAATGATCAAGTTGGCATAGTGTGGTTTACACAATAAAAGAAAATAAAGATCAAAATAATGAAAGATAAACAAAAAAGAAAGAAAAGAAACTATCAACTAACATACAATAGTACTAACTCATGCCAATTTGTGGAATGGACTAATGGATTGACTTGGATCATATTTTATGCAACAAGGAAAGCATTTTATATAACTAAATATTATTAGACCTCTTAAGTAGCATTTTATATAACTAAATATTGTTAGACTTCATGAAGCATTTATTTTGCTTAATATGGAGCATGTTCAGTCTATTACCCCGACTCCCACCATCATTTGTAAGGGGGAAGATTTTGATTCCCTTTTTGGGTCGTCGGATTCAAAGTCCTCATTGGATGAGGAGGAAGAGAAGAATGAGGATGAGGTTGGTGTGGCTTTGGGGTCGAAGAATATGAAGGTGGCAGGATCCAAAATCAACAAGGCCCCTAAGAGATTGGCCATTTCTCAGAGTGAAGACACAGAAGTAGGGTCAGATGGGTCCTCTCCAAGAGTGGAGGAAGTGGCTGATCATAAAGGTGTTGTTGGTGGGGCTAATGAGGTTGGGGCCTAGAAGAAGGTTGATGTGGTTGAAAAACCAAGAAGGTTGTTGAAGAGATAAGCTAATTTAAAGAAAAAGGAGTCTGATGTGGTAGTTAGGGATCCTAAAGAGGCCGAGGTTAGAAATAACCCTAACATAACTGTTGTGACTTTGGAGGATTCCCATGTTCATGATTTACATAGTGCTTCTCTAGATAAAGAGGTTGGTGAGCGAAATGTGGAGGGTGAGGGCAAGAGAAATGTTGATCCACCCTTGAAAGTTGATCCTCTATTAGAGGATTTCTCGTACTTAGATGAGGAGGAAACTTCAATGTTTGGTATGTTGGATATGGAAAGGGTGGGTGCTACCCGTACTTTCAAATTGACCAAATGGACCTTGCAGGAATTCAATAAAATCAATATTAAAATTGGAGCCTTAAGGAAACTGTTTAGAATATCCTAAAGACCTTTGTTTCGGATATCCTCATTGACACATTGGTGGAGCTGGAACACTACCATATTGAGTTCAAGTTACAATGTGAGGATAGACTGAAAGCCCTCGAGGCTAATGCTACAAGTTTAAATAATGATATTAGAAATTTGATGTAAGTGAGTCATGTCTCAGTCAAGAATAGCACTGAAGCCTTGGAGACACTTATCAAGAAAATTAGTCAGCTTAGGGAAGAGAATTTCCACTTCTTAGAATTCATGGAGATAGATCATGTGGCTTAGGGTAAGGGAAAAAATCCCTTGAGGCTGATGAAAAGGTACTGGTTGGGAGAGGATCGATGGAGTGGAAAAAATATTTTGATGCTGAAGAAAATGAACTGCTAGATATGGTTGAAAAACATAAGTCCCAGTAGGTTGAAATGGCAAAACTCATGGTGGGCTTCATTATTTTTTAGTTTATTTTTGTTGCTTTCTTTTCTGGTCTCTGGTTGGTTAGTTTGTTGTTGTTTTGCTGGTGGGAACCACTAGTTGTTAGTTGTCTTACTTTTATTTGGCTCCCATGTTGGTCAGTTTTTTTCCAGTCGGGTTACTACTGTTGGTTGACTGTTATATTCTCTTAGCAGCTTTTTGTGTCTCTTTTATAAAGGGTTTCGTGTCCCTTCAAAACCTAATTTTCCTTTTCATCAAAATATTTGATCAAGACATTTTGACTAAGGAAAGCATGTTCTAATAATTCAGTGGCTATAATGATAATTTTTACTTAGCACCACATACACCATTGTACACCTCTTTTATTATGAGAGAGTCATATTTGGAATGATGGTATCTCCTTTGCATATATTGAAACTTCTTTTATATGTTGTCCATTAGGTATGGCAAAATGGATTAATGATGGATACAAATTTTGTGGTGTATGCTAGATAGGGTAGGTTGTAATGTGACATGATAGAGTTATTAGCTGATAGGCTATTTGTGTCAATGTTGCTCATATTTTTCTTCAACCTCACTATTTTTCAACTTTTCTTACGCCAGGGAAAACTTGGCAGATGAGTTACAGCCTAGTCTAAATTTTCGTCAGCCCTGTCGGTTTAAGGTGTTGGGCTTGGGTCTCCGTTGTTGTGTAAAAGGTGGGGGGAATTTCATGCAATGATAGACGAGTCCAGGGAGATGACGGAAGTGTGGAGGAGGCCAACGAAATCTCAATAGCATTTATTGTTGTATTGTTTCTGTGTAGTGGTGATGTTGCAAGTAAATTCTTTTTTAAAGTCCTCAAAAAACAAAATGAATGTCTATACAATTATCGATAACATTTTTTTTAGTGTCATTTTGAGGGTTTATGTTGTTGTTGATGGTAGATGTGAGTGTGGAGGGAAAGCTTCTATCAAGGTGCTAGTGCGTTGAACGGCTATGCAATTTCTATGAAGGTGGTTGAAGGTTATCTTGTGATTTTTTGCATGTGTTGATGGTTGTAAAAGGTGTGGGTTGTGATAATTTTGTGGTGCTCTTTTGTAGGTCATGGAGAAGGAACGGAGGAAAGAGGAAGCAAGTGGGAAGGGGTGTTATTGAAGGAAGCGGGAAGAGGTGCATCCCATCTGGGTTATTATTGAAAGAAATTATTTCATTGTGTCGATTGTTGTTGGCAAGACTGTATAGTTTTGTGGGTTTTGGGATGTTGGCGACTATTGGTTATATTGTACCATTTATGGCTTCGGTTTTGTGTGAATGGTTAGAAAATAGTTAATCTATTGTGTTTTTGGTGAATCTTGAAATCAATATTTCTTGTGTTTTGTGGCTTTTAGCAAGTGGGTGAGTTTTGGAAATATTGTGTCATTTATGGCTTTTGTTTTGTGTGAATGGCTGGAAAATAGTTAAGCTGCTATGTTTTTGGTGAATTTTGTGTCAACTTTGCTTGGAATTTTCATTTGCCTCACCATTTTCTAACTTTTTCAGCATTGAGGAAAACTTGGCAGATGGGTTATAATTTGGTCAAAATTTTTGTTAACCCTACTAATTTAAGTTGTCGGTCTTGGGTCTATGTTGCCGTGTAAAAGGTGGTGGGCATTTGGTGTGATGATAGAGGACTTTGGAAAAATGACAAAAGTGTAGAGGAGGCCAAGAAAATGTTGTTAGCATTGATTGTTGTATAGTTTCACATGTGGGTGAGTGTTGCCAATATTGTTTTATTTATGGCTTCTATTTTGTGTGAATGGATAGAAAATAGTCAAGCTGTTGTGTTTTTTGTGAATTTCCCCATCTGGGTAACCATTGAAATAAATATTGATTGATTTAGGGTTTGTTTTTTCATGGTGAAGGTTTTGAGTTGGGCTGTTACTTGAAGCTTTCTATGTTTTATGGGTTTTATATGTGAGCCACTACTGGAAGTCGTGTTTTTGTGCATGATGGTTTCAACCCAATGAAATAGTTAATGTTATAAAGGTTGCATTTTTTTATGGTAGATTGTTGCATTTTTTAGAGGGTTCTGTTGGAAAAACTGTATATAGTTTTTTCTCAATGATATTGTTTGATTCATTGTTTAAATTTTGCGCTCATGTTTTTGTATGGATTTGTCATTGTGATTTTTAGTGTTTTGTGCATTTGGCCATTTGTGTGAGTGTAGATAACAATATTGTTTCCTTCATGTCTTTTGTTTTGTGGTGATGGTTGGAATGCAATAAAATAGTTAATGTTATGTACTCCATGTTGTTTTACATAGGGGATTGTTCACTGTTGTTTTCTGCATTAGGCTATATTGTTCCATTTATGGCTTCCATTTATCATTGTTGTTTTTATGTCCATCGTTAGTACATGCAAAGCATACAACAATTAATGTTGATGCGAACCATCTTTTAATTTACACAGCCTTCTCTATCCACATGGCTCAAAAAATGATGCCCCATTCCCAAAGTACCCAACAACTGCCTTCACCACCTTTTTCATGACAACTGGAAGGAAAAAAAATTAGGAGGCCGAGTAAAATTCTGACTAGACTTATAAGCCCTCTACCACTATATTTGTATGTGTATATATATTTGTATATATATGTATATATGTATACAAATGTGTATGTATATCAATATATGTATATGTATATATGTATGTGTATATATATATACATATACTGACAGGGCTAATGAAAATCCTGACCAAAAAATAACCCATCCACCAAGTCTACCCCAGCACTAGAAAAGAGGAAAATGGTGATGTTGACGAAAATTGCAAGGAAAGTTGACACAAGTATAGCCTAAGCTATAGAACAATAATCAATAATACCTAATGTAACCAAACATAGAATGGACAACATTAATTATTTTATTATGTTCCAACCATAACCAGATAACGAAAGCCATAAATCAAACAACGTTTGTTTCAACAACCACCAAGATGCAGAAAGCCATTGTATAGCCCGAGCTATACAATAAGAATCGACTGAAACTCCATAACCTTAACAAATTTAATCTTGGATATATATATTGATATGAAAATGTATCCTATATAGCCTAAGGGAGAGAACAATAATAAATAATACCTAATGTAACCAAATATAGAATCAACAACATTAATTGTTTTATTTTGTTCTAGCCATAAGAAGAAAATGAAAAGCATAAAAGAAACAACATTACTTTCAATGGCCACTCGCATGGACTAAGCCACAAAGTGCAAATTTCAAACACAAACTATACAAGAATATATATGTATATATATGTGTGTGTGTGTATATGTATATATATCCCTTTTACCACCATATGAACTAAATGCAAGCCATAGAGAGAGACCCATAGGAAATTGAAATATATATAAATACATGTATATATGTACACATATATATAATTATTTTATTATGTTCCAACTATAACTAGAAAGTGAAAGCCATAAATCAAACTGCAATGGTTTCAATAGCCACCTAGATGTAGAGAGCCACAATATAGCCCGATCTATACACTAAGAATTGACCAAAACTCCATAACGTTAATAATTTTAATGTTACACATATATATTGATATTAAAATATACCCTATATAGCCTAAAGAGGAGAACATTAATGAATGATATGTAGTGTAACCAAACATAGAATCAACAACATTAATTATTTTATTGTGTTCCAACTATAACCAGAAAATAAAAGCCATAAATCAAACAACATTACTTTCAACATCCACCCACATGCATCAACCATAATATATCCCGATCTATACAATAACAATAGACAAAAACTATAGAACCTCTACAATTTTATTTCATTGCAAACGCACCCACAAAGCACAAACATCAAACAAAAACCCTACAAAAATATATATGTATATATATGTGCATATATATATGTGTATATATATGTATATATATATGTGCATATATATATGTGTATATATATGTATATATGTTTATGTATATATATATATAAATGTATGTATATGTCTACACACACACACATATATACATATATATATACATATATATATATATACATATATATATACATATATATATATATATACATATATATATATACATATATATATACATATATATACATACATATATATATATATATATATATATATATACATAAATATATATATAAGCCACAATATACCATAGGCTATATAATAACAATAAAAAAAAACTCCAAAACCCCTACAATTTTATTCCATTGCAAACACACCCACAACGCGCAAACATCAAACAAAAACCCTACAAAAAAAATGTGTGTATATATATATATATATGTATAGGCTTACATATATGTATATATGTGTATATATGTGTATGTATATATGTCTGTGTATATATATCCCTTTTCCCACCATATCAGATAAATGCAAGCCATAAAGATAGACCCATGGGAAATTGAAATATATATAAATGTATGTATATGTCTACACACACACACACACACACACACACACACACACACACATATATATATATTGATATTAAAATACACCCACTATAGGCTTAAGCAGAGAACAATAATTAATAATACCTAATGTAACCAAACGTTAAATTATCAACAATATTAATTATTTTATTATGTTCTAAAAATGAAACGATATACGCTAAGGAACAATATTAACTATTTCCCCCCTGTTCTAGTCATAGCCACAAAGCGGAAGCCATATATTAAACAAACATTGAATTAAAAAAATTAATTGTTTTATTTTGTTCCACAAAATGAAACAATATAGTGTGAGGCAAAGTGTTAACTATTTTTTATTCTATTCCAAATATAGTGTGAGGCAGAACTGTGTTAATTAATAAAAGAGGAAGCCATAAAGATTGACAGTGGGAAGTGAAAGTTAAAATATATTGATTTCTCAACAGAGGTTTGTCCAAAATTGAAAGAATGCATTATAGAGAAATTCCTAGACATTTGTTTAGTTCTATTAGGCATTGAATGGTTGTTGTTATTACCATGATCAATGCTAGATGAAAAGCATAGAACAATTAATGTTGAAGTGAACGACTCATTTTTTGAAAACAGTCAGCAACTACGGTCACCAACTTCCCATAGCCATTGGGAGACAAAAAAATTTGGGAGGCTGACAAAAATTCTCTCCAGAATTATAACCCACCTTCTCGTCAATTTTCCTCCAAAAAAAAAGGGAAAAATACTATCAAAGTGGCCACTTTTCTTTTGCATTTCCAACCATCTGCCTTTGCAAAGAAGACAAAATAACGTCCACCCACCTTTGCAGAAGTTGAACAAAGCTTAATCTAGCTTACAACCCCATAGAAGCTTATTGGCGTCCCTCTCAACACAAATACTGGGTATAGCAACAAAATGACACCAAACAATGCCTTATTAAAAATTACCCAAACATTTGTTTTGTTCGCTGAGGCATTAAAAGTGTAGTTGTTATTACGATGATCTCCACTACATGCAAAGCATACAATGTGTGTAACTATATGTATTTATGTATACAGATGTGTATATGTATGTACATATGTATATATATGTGTGTATATATATCTATATATGTGTATATACATTTATATATATGTGTATATATATCTGTGTATATATATGTATGTATATATATATGTGTGTATATATATATATGTATCTATATATACATATGTATATCTATATGTACATATGTATATATGTGTGTATGTATGTGGATTTTTGTATGTATATATATACATGTATATATATCTAGATGTATATATGTCTGTGTATATATGTATTTGTATTTGAAATGTAGTGTACCATGGATGGAGAATTAGGAAAGATTGATAGACGCTAGCGTTTAGAAGAAGATGCTATCAAAATTAAGTGGATTGGGATCTGATTGTCAATTTTACCGTAGTTACTGGTTTTGTAGTCATTATTATTATTCTAAAAGGTTGTTTGTAACACATTAGTTTATCAATTTCCACATTATGGTTGGGATATGGCCTACAAGGATAACAAAAAAGTGTGGAGTTTAGTGTGGTGATTATGCAAAAATGGAATGAGCTACATAGCATTAGGTATTTTATTCCACTGTAGCCATTGCAACACAAAGCCAAAACTAACACCTACTGCCTTATGTAAAACTTTTATTGGAAACACCAAACCATATACATCTTTTGTGTAGACATAATGTGGATTTTAGAGCAACGATTATGTCTATTTCATAGAGAATATGTAAACTAGGAGATATTAAACTTCTAGATTTTATAATGAACAATTTTCTCTTTAGTTGCAATGGAATGAATGAAGTAGTTATAATTTAGCTATACTTAGTGCATATGGAAGAATGGAGTATGTAGAAAACAAAAGTAAGCCTAATTTCCATCCTACCATATTGGTTGATGGAGTGTTTAAATGTTGTTTCCCAAAAGGCATTCTTGACAATCATCCCAACTCATTTAATTTGGACTATCTGGAGAAATATACATGTACGGTATTAGATGCATAAAATTCTCTTATAAAGTAGTCTTAATCAATGATGCCCAATGGAATCTAACACAACGTCTATAAGATTATATGTTATACTCCATTACAAGAAGAATTTGAATGTAAGCCCCTAAGCAACAAGATACATTTTCCACTATTTTGATCAATGGTAAAATGGATCCTTCTTGTCAAACTTAAGATATAGGCTATGATTCTCACAAGTCGTTGTTCAGTTTGGTAACAATATTGATATTAATGAAAAATACAACCTTTTTCTAGACAACACCTTATCTGAAATTGAAACAATATAGGAATCTCACGACACCTTGTTGAAAATGATATAAACTATCCTAGGCTATAGTCTAACAATAAAGAATGTCATATTGGAACAATGGTTAGAAAATAAAGGGCATGAAATAGAAATTTGTTCCTCCTAGATATGGAAACAATACAACCTCCTCTCAACATTAGCTTATCTGAAAATGAAACAATATAGCGTTCTAATGGTTTTTCATTCAAAATGATAGGATTCCTAGGATAGAGTATAATGATGAGAATTCCATATTGGAAAGATGGCCACAAAACATACGACATGAATCAAAAATTTGTTCCTCCCCTATGTGTAGATATGTATTAATGTCACAATGGAGGAATATAGATTTATTTTGAAATTATTTATCGAGATATCTATAAACGTTCATTTTTATATTATTAATTTTTATTATATTGTAGATGTGTGAGGAAAAATAATAGGAATGTAGAAAAAATAAGACACCCTTTCTTCCTTTGTAATGCTAGCCCTTTGTCATCGACTATCTCCTAGATAGGTGCTTGCTTGGTGAATCATTGAACAACACCATCTTGGCCTACCCTCATTGCCTCCACTTCATATGATCATTTAAGGAACCACTAGAATAGGTAAATAATTCTTGATTGAAAAGATACGAAGAGCACTAAATCGAATGTTGAGTCAAAAAATTAACCCTTTGCTTTTTTTGGCATGAATAGGTGTTATTGCTTATAATGTTTGTGCCTCCACAATGCATACTGCTCTTCACATACCAATAAAAGATATGAATCCATTGAAAGTACAACCATTGACCATATTTCAAGAAGACTTCAAACATATTAAGTACATACTAATAGATGAAATGAGTTTACTAGGTCCCAAGTTGCTACTAAAAATAGATAGCTAATTGCAGAAAGCATTCCCTTCGAGACATTTGCAGCCATTCGGTGGTGTTTCTATTATACTCATGGGTGACTTGGCACAACTATCCCCTATTATGGACAGGCCTATCTATAGTTCTCGGTCCATAGCATTAGCACTTTGGCACAGTTTTAATATTGTTGTTACGCTTGACATTGGCTTTCACCAGCATGGGCAATCTGAGTCACAACAACAATTTTGTATGCTCCTTATGAATATTAGAAATTTCCAGGCATCCCTGGCTAATTGGCAACTTCTTATGAATTGAACAAAAAGCATGCTTGCATCTAAGCAAAACCAATACTTTGATTAGGCTATCCACTTAAATTCCCAACTAATAGATTGGTTGCTCTACCCAATAGCAAAATGCTACAACAATTAAATGTACCAATTGTAATTAGTGTTGTTGAATATTCTAAACAAAATGAACTTGATTATGTCAATGATGAACAACTTCAACTTGAACTCTTTCTCACAATTGGTCAACAAGTTATGTTGACAAAAAATCTTTGGGTGGCAGCTGGCCTAGTGAATGGATTGTTCGATTTAGTGAAGGCTATTGTATATGCCAGGGGTACTAAACTACCTCAACTACCTGAATATGTTGTTTTTGACTTCCATAAATACACTAGGCCAACATGGGATCAAGAGAATCCAAGATTCAACCCCTTTATCCCAATCATATGAGGCAGTTGAAGACAACCCCCATTGACAATGGCCTGGGCTATCACAATCCATAAATATCAAGGCTTAACAAGTTAGAAAAGGATACAATAGATATTGGAACTAAAGAAAGGCAAGTACTAACATTCACAACTCTCTCTCGTGTTAAATCACTAGAAGGAGTAAAAATAGATCCACCTTTCTCTTTTGATAGGTATTCTAGGCTACATTCCAACAAATACAATGCACTTTGAATCAAAGAAGAGAAACATCTCCAACAATTGTCTGCACTACCACCATCATGATTTTTTATTTTTTTTCCATAGTACCTATGCCACTTCTCCTTTTCTTCTTTGTCTCAATTCTTCCACAGTACCCTTCATTCCCACTTCTATTAATTTTACCTAGCATTTCAAAAAAATTAGTTATACAAACATCAATACAAGAAGTTTCTATTCAATTGTTGCTTTCTATTTCCCCTTCTTGCCAACAACAAACATCCATTATATAAATTTCACTTCGGTCTAATAGAATTCCTGCGCTTTACCAAAAATAGTCCCACCTCCATAACTATCACACTTGAATTATTTTTTCCTAACAATTTCAAATTCTAACAAATTTAGATTGGGAAGATTTCCAACTCTTTCTGTAGGTGTTTATAATTGTAAATACCTTTATGCTTACAACTTTCCCATGCTATTCAAGTTGAAACTATATTCTATTTGTATATAAGGTAAGGCTCTATCTCATTCTTTCCATATATTCTTTTGCAATTACATTCAAAGTTATTTATGACAAATGTTGCAACTCTATATATTTCTTTTAAAAGCTAATAGTGATTTTAGGTTAATAAAATTGCCAGGTTCCAAAAGACAATTATATTCAATTGTCCACATATTGTTTTGCTGCTCTTTGCAAAAGGTATACCTGCATCCTATTTATAACATGTATTTTATTCCACATATATTAGATATTATTCTTTAGAAATTATACAACTGTTTATACTTCCTTATCTAAATAGTTCGTAGTGATGATACATGTTTGCTATACTAAACTTCTAATTTCCATTGTTTCAAATGATATTTTGTTCACAACATTTTAGATTGCAAGTCTATGTACTAACATATAGTTTAAATTCATGGAGAAAAAATTACTCTCCGTAGAGGTTTGGTGAGAAACCATGATGCTTGATACCATAATCTGGAAGGGTACAAAATAGGGCTCCCTTACTTTGTGAATCTTCCATTTCATTCCCTGTACAAGGTATACCGACATTTTATTTCCTTGCACTCTTCTACCGCACCTTCATTTCATACAATTTGTTATGAATTCTATTAGTCTTTACATAATCTAATTGATTTATCATCTACCAATGGTATGTCTTTAGTGTACTAAATTTTGAATTATTCTTTCATGTTTACAACCATACTCAACCCAAAAAATCATCATATGTGCACCTTTTGATGCCTTTAGAGCTTGCATTAAGTTAGAATCAACCTAGACATTGCTTTCACCATTGATGCCAATGGTGGGAAATTTAATTTTCCTTGCTTGGGGGTTTGGTGAGGGTGCATGACACTCCATGACCCAATATGGTAGGGTGGACATTGGGTGCTGCTTTCTTATGTTGACAATGCATTTTGTGACATACACCAGGTATGTCTAAGTTATGTTTACTTCATTTCTTGCATTACAACTTCATAGAAAATTGTTTATTATAAAATAATCAACTTTCACATCTCTTGGTTTACATGTTGTGTATCAATTAGAGATGAACACTGCACTAATATTTGCACTTTTCTCTTATTTTTGCAGATCATATTGAACCCGTAATGTGGATTCCAATGCTTTTATTTATACTCATTAGTAACCAAAACATTCCTTCTATCATTGATCAAAGTAGTAGGGTGCACACCACCCCTTGTTCTCTTCCTTGCCTCTACTCTTTTGTCAATAACTATGAATTTCATCATTGTATGGCAATGGTTACAATGGAATAAAGAAGTTAATGTTATGCAATTCATTCTGTTGATGTCCACCTTAGTCTATATTTGTTCCATTTGTGGCTTGCATTTAGCATCTATAATTGCAACACAACAAAATATCAATATATATATGTAATATTAAAATTGTTAAGGTTATGGAGTTTTGGTTGATTCTTATTGTATAGCTTGGGCTATATTGTGGCATTCTTCATGTGGGTGGCTATTGAAAGTAATTTTTTTTATTTATGGCTTTTACATTTTGGTTATGGCTGGAACAATATAGCCTAATGCATACAACAACAGTGAACAAACCCATATGCAAAACAACATGGAGTACATAGCATTAACTATTTTAGTGCATTCCAACCATCACCACAAAATAATATATGATTTGTGTTAGCTTCCATTGGGCATTGTCAATTATAGTTATGTTTCTTAAGCTATATTGTTTCATTTTGGAGAAGGTGTTGTTGAGAAGGCTGAATTTTTTCAATTTTTGAGGAGATTGTGCTGAGAAAGGAGTGTTTTTTGTCAATTATTATTGTATAGCTTAGATTGTATTGTGGATTTTTGCATCCGAGTGGTTTTTGAAACCAATATTTTTTTATTTATGGCTTTCATTTTCTGGTTATGGTTGCAACAAGATAAAATAATTTATGTTATTCATTCCATGTTTCATTACATTACATATTATTGACTTTTGTTATTTGTGTTCTTGCATCCTACATTGTTCCTCTTCTCTGCATTTGGCACAATAAATTTTGAAGCCTACCAACCTCATTGCTTGCATCTCCCCTCCCTCCAATGTACATCTCAGCCTATCGGCTCATCATTGCATGTTTCTACATGGAACTGCTAGTTTACATATGTTATGATATAAAGGATAGTTTGGACCAGTAAGATTATTAACTAAATTTTATTTAGGGACATTAGACATGTGAACTAAAAGGTTGTTGACAAATAATTTTTACTGATGAATATTATGCAGAATATCCAAAAAAATTTAATAAAGGCCTTCCCCATACATGTTTATCATTTAATTTGAGTATTCAATCTTACATTGTGATAGAGAAATGCATAGCATAAAAACTTCAAACTTGTTTAAGAAATTAAAGCAACAATATTAGACGCAAAAATCTAGAAAATCTATAAAGAATATGGCTATAAAATAGTCTACGCAATGAGAGATTTTTACATATTATTCTATTTGCACAAGAACTCTCCTTGTCCTTAGGTTACGGAATGGCCTGTCTTTTATATTGAACAATATGCTAACTTAAGCCTAAAACTAATCGAAACAAATTCATTCTATTTAGAAATCTAAAATGACAATCCCTATAATTCCTCTAACTTCATATCTTCTAGTTGAGACAAAATGATTCAGACAATTGTAAGGAACTAACAACCTCTCATTATTTTATCTAGAAATATTAGAATAAAAGAAAAAAAAAATGATGCACTTGCATCAGACTACCCAGGAAGAAAGACTTCTTCATGGGCTCCTATCCATGAGTTCATCAATACTAACACCATACTTGGTTATGTCTAAAGTTGTCATCCATGTAGCATCTTCAACTGGTTGACCTTTCCATTTAACTAAATACTAAAAATATTTTTTACCTCTTGTCTTTTTAACCATCTTCTCATCTAAAACCTCCTCAATCTGCAAGGGTTCAACTATAGGTAACTATTTCTCCCACTAAATTATATGTTCTTGTTGAACATCAAATGTATCTGTTGATTCCTCAGTTTCACTTTCCTTGCAAGGGTACAAATTTGCACCATTAAAAATTGGAGAATTTCTAATGTTAGGTGAAAGTGTAATTTCATATGCATTTGAAGAAAACATCCTCACAATTTTGCAATGACCAATCATTCTAAGCTTCAACTTATTATATTCTCTCTTTGGAAACCTTTCTCGTTTGAGATATCACACATTTAAAAATTCAATTATTTTCTTTCTAAATGTGCGCTTTCCTTATACTTGTTCTTACTTTCATATAATTTATTCCTCACATGTTTATGCAATTCCTAGATGGCTATAGAAAAATCTTCACCTTCAACACTCATTATCTCTACTTTTGCTAAGTCTCTCAATTCATAAACTCCTCTTGGATGTATTCCATACATGATCTGAAATGGACTTAATCTTGTACTTCTATTTGGTGAGTCATTATAAGTAAAATTTTCTTGAGGTAATACATGATCCCATTGCTTGGGATTTTGACCAGTTAGCCTTCTTAAAATATTCCCAAAACTCTTATTTACTACCTCTATTTTCCCATTAGTCTGTGGATGGTAAGCTGAGCTGAAGTTGAGACTGGTTCCTAAATTTTTCCATAAATTTCTTTGAAAATGTGCCACAAATCTGGTATCCCTATCTAAAACTGTGCTTTTGGGAAGTCCATGTAACCTCACAACATCTTTGAAAAATAAATTTGCCACATTATTTGCATCACAAGTCTTAAAACAAGGTATAAATTGATCCATCTTTGAAAATCTATCTACAACAACTAAAATTGAGTCATTACCCATTTTAGTTTTAGAAAAACCCAATACAAAATCCATACTTATAGAGTCCCATGGTCTATTTGGGATTGGAAGTGGTTTGTATAACCTAGTGTTCTAGCTTCTTCCTTTAAATAATGGAAAATCCTACATCTTGCAATAAACTTCTTTACATCAGCTTGCTTACCTAGCCAAAAATAAAAAATCACTTAATTGAGCAAAAATTTTATCCACTATGTTCTTCCTACAACAAGTACCCTCTGATGGAACATTTTGGAACACATAATTGACTCGTTTAAATAAAAATCCTTCCTGTATCATATAATCCATCCATGAATTTTTATCTTGGTTCACAAGATTTTTACAAGCAGCTTAGGCTTCTTTGAAATCAACATCTTCTTCATACATTTCCTTTAAATTATCAAATCCCAAGACATTTACTTTGAAATCCTGCAAAATTAAACTTCTCATGCTTAAAGCATTTGCAACTTTATTAGATTACCCACTTGTATGCTTGATGACAAATGTAAAATTTTCCAACAACTCAACCCATTTAAAATGTCTTTGGTTCAACTTTACTTTCTTGGTTATAAATTACAAGCCATGGTTATTAGTATAAAAAATAAATTCCTTAGTCATTGAATAATGCCTCAATTTCTTTAATACTTGAAATATAGCATAAAATTATTTTTCATAGGAGGAAATTTTTTGTTTATCCTCATTCAACTTTTCACTAAAATAAGCAATTGGTTTTTATCTTGACTTAAAATTGCACCAACAACAAATCAACTAGCATCACACTTAACTTGAAAAACTTTATTAAAATCTGGTAATGCTAAAATTGGTTATTTTTATCTTCTTTTTGATTAATTGAAACCCTTTTTCAGCTATGTTTTTCCATTGAAAAGGTTGCTTGCTACCCTTGATTGTTTCTACAATTGGAGCAAAAATCCCACTAAAATTTCTAATGAACTTCTTGTAAAAACTGGCTAAACCATGAAAACTTCTTACTTCAAAAATATTCCTTGGAGTAGGCCATTCTATTATAGCTTTTACCTTTTTTGGGTCCATTTTTAAACCATCTTTAGATATAAAAAAACCCAAATAGATTAACCTAGGTTTCAAAAATGTACACTTCTTAAGATTGATTAAAGTTTTTTCTTGTTTCAACTTACTCAAAACCAATCTTAAGTGTTTGAGATGTTCCTCCTTTGATTGACTATATATTAGAATATCATCAAGATAGACTATGGGGTATGTGTAGGATCATGATGGGCCAAAAAGTGGCAATATGATGGGAATTTGTAGGGTATGTGGCTGACAACTTTTTTTACCCAAAATTGATGAAACGAAAAGGGTTTTTAAAGGAGATTCTTAGCTTTCCACCAATATAAATTATGCTTTACTTTTAATTTAATAAGTAATTATTATTCATTTTCTATTTGAATTACGACTAAAGTCCTAATTGATAGGTTGATTGAAAAACATCTATAGCTTTCAAACAATATTACAATTTTTGAATCCAAAACATGCATCACATTCTATGCTTCACATACTATAGGATTAAAAAAAGAAAAAATGAATTTCATGAAGTTTTGAGCAAGTTAAGGTGGTCAAACAAATGAGTTTTTTATATTTTTAAAAGTTTTAATAAAAAAATCATAATTAATTATTTACTTTGAAAAAAAATACAAAAAAATATGCATCACATCGGGACACGAGTCCTCTACTTATATGTAAATTCTTATAAAAAAATATTATCATTTTATTATGGTTAGGGTGGTCATATAGACACCTACTTCTTATTTTTTCCCTAAAATTTAAGTACTATTGCATTGAAATTTCAAATTTTCACCAAATCGATTTAAAAAATAAAAATAAACCTCGGTAGTTTAGAAACTACAATCAATTTTCTACAGATTTTATTCTTACATATTTTTGAAATAATGTAGATAACTTATTCAAATTTTTAAGTCAAGTTTCCTAACTCTGATTTTTCTGATTTTTTTACCACTTAAGGGCATGTTTCTTCCATCATGATCCTACACATACCCTATGGAAAATTTTCCTATGAATTCCTTATTTAATTCATTCATTAGTCTCATAAAAGTACATGGATTATTCCACAAACCAAATGGGAAATTACTAACCATTCATAAAGCGTATCATTTTTTATAATTTTTTTTTCCATTCATCACCTTCTCTAATTCTAATCTATTGATATCCACTCTTTAAATCTATTTTGGAAAACTATTTAGCACCACTCATAAAATCCATCAAATCATCCATACGAGGCAAAATAAATCTATACTTGAGTGTAATCTTATTGATGGATCTGGAATCTATACACATTATCCATCCACCATCCTTCTTTGGGCTCAACACTGTAGGAAAAACACAAGGACTTTAATTTTCTATGACCAGACATTTTTCAAGAAAATCTTGCACTTTAACTTTGATCTCTTCATTCTCCCTTGGAGTCATTTGGTAAACTGCTTTGTTTGGTAAACTAGCTCTAGGAATGAAATTTGTATGATGGCTAATACTTCATATTCATGGTAGCTAATTAGGAAAATCATCCACCATAATATGAATAAATTCATCTAAAATTCTTTGAATTTATATAGGTAAATCAACTAACTTTTACTAGTTAGAATTCCTTTTGGTTTTCAAATTAGAGCAAAATTTACCTCCTCATTCTTAATTTGGTGCAAAAATTACTTACCACTAACAAAATTAACACCTTATAATTTATTTTTTCTATTGTTCCCTCATCTTTATTTCATATAAATTTATGCTTCTTTCCATCCTTGTCAAGAGTATAAGTATTTCTCCTTCCATCATGAATTTTATTCTTGTCATATTGCCAAGGTAAATCCAAAACAACATGACAAATATCCATAGGCATAATATCACAAATTACCTGATCTTTATAACTCCCAATCTAAAATTCTACTTTATAATATTCATTCACCACTTGACTGGATGTCCTTGAACTACAACCAAGACACCTTATATGGAGTAGGGTGTGTTGTCTTTTCTAATCTTAACTTATCCACCATCTCTATGGAAACTAGATTGTCATTACTTCCATTATGAATAATAACTTTTCAACATTTAACTTTTGTTTTGCAAATTTTTCTTAACAAATACTTTCTTTGGGTAGGTTCTTGTATCTCCTTGTTTGAAATCAATATGACTTTTTTCATCAACAAGGATTCTCTTGCTTCTAGTATTTCTTCATTTGGAGGTGATCATGCAATTGCTTCATCTGTCTGTACAATATGTGCACTTCCCTGGCTTATAGAAGGATTCTCTTAACATTCATAAGATTTTTTTCCATTCTTGTTACATTTGTGGCATCTTATTTGAAAACCTCTATCTTTGCATCTAAAATATGACCTTCTACCTCTAAAATTATTACCTCTTGTTGGCTGCTCTAGTTGCCTTGAACTGCTAGCTCCATCTTTTTGATTTTGAAATTTTCCTCTGCCTCTTTCTTGTCCTCTTCCTCTTTTTTTTCTTGTTTTTGGAATTTCTTTTCTTGAGAATTTATCTTCTTCTTTTAAAGCAAAGTGCTATTCCTCTTCTACCGTCTTCAAGGGGAACAAACTAATCTCATCTTGAATGTCATATCTCAAGTTGTTAATGTAACTAGCTACCTTATTAGGTGTTTCCTCCACATGAATAGCCTAATGTTAATTCTATAAAACTCTTCAGTATACTCTTTTATAGACATTAGTTTCTATTTTAAATTCTGAATTTTTTTAAACAATGTGATTTGATAGTCTATAGACATGAATTTACCTTTTAGTTTGGTGACCATTTTGTCCCAACTATTGATCCTAGCTTTTCTTTTATTCCTCCTTTCATCCTGCACTCTATCCCACCAAAGAGATTCTTGAACCTTTAATCTAGTCACAAAAAATTTCACTCTCTTCATCAAAATTCTCATACTCAAAGTACTTATCTAGAGAACTGATCTAATCGATCAATTCTTCTACATTTCAGATACCATCATACATTAGCAGTTCTAATCATGGTTTGGAACTTGGCCCTACAATTGCTTTAATTTTTTTTTTGTGGAAGAAAATTCTCCTTCTGGTTCTGATTCTTCTTTAGAAGATTCTACTTCTTGTTCATTGACATCTCCATTTTTAGCATCTCACCTTTGTGTCATTTCCATGGCCTCTAACCATTCTTGAAGGTTTCTCACTTCAAACAAGTAAGTGTTAGCGATAGGTCTTCCTCGACCTCAACCTCATCCTCATCCTCTAAGTTTGAAAGCAATCCCTTGACAAATAAAATCTCCTCTTGAACCTGTAGGAATTCTTTCCTACTTTGGTAAAAATGATATAGGGCTAAAAAATAATTTACTTTTCATATGCAAATTTATGAATGTTACTTTTTTTTATAATAACTTATTCACTAGAGCAAATTTCTCAAAACTATTACTATGTTTTGTTTTACACATTCCAACTTTCTAAATCATTTTTAATTTCTTGATTTCATCAAGAAATGAGAAAGTTACAAATATTTTACTAAGACTATTTAAAAAAAAAATTGAGGACATTTTTTATTTTTCTACAGTAAAACACTTGACACAATAACCCTATCCAAATTACATCTTAATAATACAAAACTTATTTGTATTTACCTCTGCTAAATGCTACAGACCATGGATCTGGTGATTTGTAACTTGTATAGTGAGCTTATAAATTGTTCCTTATGGAGGTCTTTCAAACATAAAACTTCTTATAAAGCTTCTACAATATGAGATCGATACTACTCACCTTTCCCAATAAATAGAGTCATTTAATTCAAACCATAAATACAAAAAAACTTCAGCTAAACCACTTAACACTCTCTCAATTTAAAATTTGTAAATTTTTTTGGTGGTTTCTTTATTCCTAATGGTAGCTTTACATTTTACTTTTTTTCAATCTACAATCTCCGTAAAAGGTCCAATTTTCTGACACACTTTATCTGTGGCTTGATCACCTTCTTTGACCTCAATAGCAATTTGAATCTAGTCCAATGACTAGCAGTAATTAACATGGAAATATTTTTCTCCTCTTTTCTACTGTGACCTTTTCAATATGCTTGCGACTTCTCTTTTCAAATAGATCTTCAATCTCAACTATTAAAAACACTATGCACCTAGATTTCCCACGATTAGTGCCTCTTATACCAAAATTATAGAAAAATACATAGCATAGAAACTTCAAAATTGTTTAAGAAATTCACGCAACAATATCAGACACAAACATTTAACGAATCTACAAAGGATATGGCTATCAAATATTCTAATTAATGGGAGTTTTGTACATATTATTCTATTTACATGGGAACTCTCCTTATCCTCGGGCTATGACATGGCCTATCTTTTAAACTAAATAATAGGCTAATTTAAGCCTAAAACTAATCCAAAAAAAAACATTATATTTAGAAAACTAAAATAGCAATCAATACAATTCCTCTATCTTCCTATCTTCTAGTTGAAACAAATTGATTCGAAGGATTGTAAGGAACTTATAACCTCTCATTATTTTATCTAGAAACATTACAATAAAACCAAACAAATAGGATCCACCTGCATGACATTGACATACTAAACAATTCTAGAATTAGTATTTATATATAGATTAACCTTATATGATTCTTTAACAAGGATTATTTAATAACTTTTCCACATTAAAAATTTCAAGGAAAGCCTAAGTTCCTCATCTATTGGTGTCTCATTTTTTTTATTATTAGGGGACCATCATTTTTTTAATTTTTTTTAATATCATCTCAAAGAAGTTTTCCCTAGGGGAATAAAAAAATTCATTTTTTAAAGTTTTTTGATCTTTTAATTATGCTTAAACTTTAAAGACTAAGGAACTTGTCTTGTTCCCAAAAGTAAGTTGTTGGTTCTAATTATATATCAAAAAAATTATTATGGTTATTGATAAAAAATAGTCATGGATTACTATGAACTCATATCTAGCTTTACAATTTTAAACTATGTATAGAGACATAGGATCTTGTTGGTTCTACAAAATGAGGTCTAGATAGATTAGTGGAAGATAGAAAAATTGTAATGGAAATTTTAATATTACAAAAAATTATCTTTTTGAAGAGGGTAGCCAAGTTAGTGGAGGATTTTTTTGAAGTCCTATCACTTGAAATGCTTAAAAATGGGAAATGAGATTACCACAGTGTGAGAGGAAAAAATGTATGAAGTGACAATGCTTCAAAAAATATAAAAGTATTTGAGAAGAAAAAATAGAAAATGTGAGGATGATAATGATGATATGCCCTTGTAGAGTAAGAAATGGAAAATAAGAAAAAAGGTGAAATGACTAATTGATTTATGTCACCTCTAGATGTTATCCATGTGTAAACTACATGTGTGATATCTCAAAATAGCAAAAGATAAAGAAAGAAATATAAAATGAAAGATGGAAAATGATGCAAAAAGTTAAGGGATGAATGTAATCTAAATATGATTATGCATGAAGGGGTATGTGCAGGATCATGATGGGCCAAAAAGTGTTGATATGATGGGTATGTGTAGGGTATGTGGCTGATGACTTGTTTTTTACCCAAAATTGATGAAAAGAAAAGGGTTTTTAAAGGAGATTCTCAGCTTTCCACCAATATAAATTATTCTTTACTTTGAATTTAATTAATAATTATTATTCATTTTCTATTTGAATTACAACTAAAGTTCTAATTGATAGGCTGATTGAAAAACATCTATAGCTTTCAAACGGTATCACATTTTGT
The DNA here is from genome assembly GCA_007258455.2 of Sequoia sempervirens. Taxonomy (NCBI): domain Eukaryota; kingdom Viridiplantae; phylum Streptophyta; class Pinopsida; order Cupressales; family Cupressaceae; genus Sequoia; species Sequoia sempervirens. Next base: position 128,449 of record VDFB02273333.1, on the reverse strand, counting down.
GAATCCAAAACATGGACCACATTCTATGCTTCACATACTATAGGATTTTAAAAAAATGAATTTCATCAAGTTTTGATCAAGTTAAGGTGGTCAGACATACAAGTTTTTATATTTTTAAAAAGTTGTAATAAAAAATTCATAATTAATTATTTACTTGGATAAAAATTACAAAAAAATATGCATCACATCTAGACACGAGTCCTCTACTTATATTGAAAATATTATAAAAAAACATTATCATTTCATTGTGGCTATAGTGGTCAGACAGACACCTACTTCTTATTTTTTCATTGAAATTTGAATACTACTACATTGAAATTTCAAATTTTCACCAAATAGATTTTAAAAAAAAAAAACTATTAGTTTAGAAACTACATTCAATTTTCTATAGATTCTATTCTTACATATTTTTTAAATAATATAGATAATTATTCAAATTTTTATGGCAAGTTCCCTAACTCTGATATTTCTGATTTTTTTGCCACTTAAAGGCATGTTTTTTCCATGATTATCCTACACATACCCAAAGATAATATTTATTATCTTTTTATTAATAGAGAAAAAGAGGTTTTGAAGGGACCTAAAACCCTTTATATCACAAGCATATAGTTGAATTATTTATTAGTAATATAGCACTTGAGGTTCCCCAATCTACTAACTTTAATGGATGTCTCTCCTACCCCAACACTACCACCCTCACCAAACCATGCAATTTAAACTTACCATAGTCCATGAAAAGAATGAAAGTATCATATGAAGAAAATTACTCATGATCATATTTATCATAAATAATCTATTGTGATAAATTTTTATAGTGAAGAAGAAGAAGATAAGATAAAAAAGAAGAAAAGGATATTATAATGAACTAGACCTTATAATTTTTAAATGAATGAATTGAAATGGGGGCCCAACCATGATGATCCTCTTTCTAAGAGTGATGCACCATTTTTTAATCTCATGTTATTATTTTTATAACACTTGTTGTATTATCTTTAGCATATTTTCTAACTTTTATTTATGATGAGCAATATTGGGATGTCGACAATTTTCTTTAGATTGAATCACATGTGTTGTACTTCGATGTATTTTCTTACACATAATATGATCTCCCATGTTGTGCTACTTGATGTGTATTTATTTTTGTTAGTTTTCTTTGGGTGACCCTTGTTGTTCTCATTGTTATAAGGATATGTAAAGGAAAAAAAATTATTATGATATTTTCTCTATTTATACATATATACTTCTTTTTATCATGAAAAAAATATTGTCTTGTGTTTTCATTTCTAGGATGATGCATTGCATTGAGACATTTAGATATCTTCAATGCTAACCTTAATGTTTTTATTTTTAGATTAATGTCTCATTCCTCTATTGTGTTTGTGATACAATGAGTATCTGGGAAATGAAGTTGATTATAAGAGTAATCACATTACATATTATCTATGGTCTATACTAACCTTAAATTTATGGATCCCTTACATGACATCTTGTGTATTTTAAGTGGATCTGTCTTGGGTGAAACCCCTTGTAACGAGTCAATCTTATTGGAAACATCTCATTCACATAGGGTTTTCCTATAAGCATTCATGTTATTTTATGTTGCATGTATTGTCTTAGTCTACCATAAATGCAATTGCTCACAGTTTGTGTTAGCAATTAAGTTAAGGTTGGGGCATGCATTCTATTATTTGTGTCACTTTGTTCACATGTGTTCTACATAATGATTCATTAGCTTGGTATTTTAATCATTTTTCAACACCTTATTAGAACTATTGGGATTATTATTCCATGTATAGTTTACATGAGGACACACCTAGTGAATTTTATAATCCACTTCTCCTTGTGTGGTTTACATTTTCTAATTTGAAATTTTTTTTCCTAGTGAATATCATAATTCACTAGCTTCTGGTGCTTTGGTTTATTGCTTGAAACTAGAAAATAACAATTTTTTTTAGCTTGTGATGAGTAGACACCTTGGGTATTGATCCTAGTAATATCTATGCAAAACCCTACTAGTCCATTATTTTCATACCTCTTTTTCATGTTTGTGTTATGATTTCATTGTGTTTTTTGTATTGTATTCTATTTTTGTCTTTCTATTATGTTTTTGTTATGTTGTGTTGTGTGTTTTCATAATGTATACTTCATTTTTAACATGATGTGTTGTACCTTATATACATGTGTGTTCCTTTTACCTTCTATTGTCTTTCCACAGGACATTGTATCTAGGGGCTAGCACATCCTCTAGATTTAATGGCATCATATATCTTAAATATTTGGATAATTGATCCCTTGTTGACATATTATTACTTTAGTGTGAGTATTAGTTTAATTTTATACTCTAAGCCTAAACCCTAAACCCTGGGTTTAGCTCTCCCTTATGTGCTTGGGCCAAATTATGTATTTAACTACCCATTTTTCTAAATATTAGTAGAAATATGATGCATTTATTAGCTTGGAAAGGAGGTCGGTATGTAGAGCTCTATGGAATTTGAATGGTCGTCTACCATTTTGCTTCCTTGAGGTTTGTGATCATTTCTCTAAGCTCATACTTTTGTTCTTTGTTCTCATTGAATCATTTGCTCCACTTCCTCCTTTTGAATCACTTAGTAATCTAGGTCTCATTATTATTATTGTTATTTATTTGATCTATCTAGTTCAAGGTTCTGTGGTATGTGATTTTTGAATTTTTTATTTTCTCCCACCACCCTCAACTTAACCTGCTAGTGTAATTGTGCCTCGATTTAACCATTAGCCTTTGCATATTTTGAATTTTGTTTGATATGTTGTCCAATAGGGATGGTTAAATGGATTAATGGTTGATACAATTTTTGTGGTGTATGCTAGATAGGTTATGTTTTAATGTGACATGATAGAGTTATTTACATATGTTATGATATAAAGGATAGTTTGGACCAGTAAGATTATGAATTAAATTGTATTTAGGGATATTAGATGTGCATACTAAAAGGTTGTCGACTAATAATTTTTACTGATGAATATTATGTGGAATATTCAAAAAGGATTCAATAAAGGCCATCCCCTATACATGTTTATTATTTATTTTGAGTATTTTATATGACATTGTGATAGAGAAATGCATAGCACAAAAACTTCAAACTTGTTTAAGAAATTCAAGCAACAATATTAGACACAAACATCTATAAAATCTATAAAGAATATGACTATAAAATATTCTAATTAATGAGAGTTTTGTATATATTATTCTCTTTTCACAAGATGTAAGACCCCACTCCACATGTGATTAAAGTAAATCCTAACTTGTTATATGTTTTTCTTAAATTGATGATTAGATATATTATGGATGATAAATGCGGTGATCACTTAGCAATATTCTTGTATTCCATTTGAAATTATGTTTTATTGTCGGGTGCTGCCAAAATAATGGGTTACACTTTTTGGGACATCCTGATTTTTGCCTGAAATCACATATTTTTAGAAAATAAAATGATTTATGACTTTAAAGGTTCCATTTAAATTATTTTAATTAAAGAGGGATTGATCAAACCCCCTTAGATAAAACCCCCTTGGATAGAACCTTGTTAGATTTAAGCCATACCTATAATTGAGTCTCCTCTACACCTATCAAAATGCTGATAAAAAACCGCTTTTGATTTACCTTTTGAGTGATCAACTGAATTCATTTAAAATTTATGCTTTGTAAGCCTGTATCCCTTATTATAAGCTTCCTAAAAAATATAATTTTAAATATGTTTAATTTGATTATTATATTTATTTCTTATTTCTTGTGAATGTAGGATTTTCAATGAACATCAAGTTCTTTATTTCACACATACGAAAAAATAGAAAAATAGAGAAAAAAAATCTAAAAAATACATGTGCCCTAGGTATTGATGTCCTTATTCCAACAAAAAGAATAAGTTAATTCAAATGAATACAAAAAAAATTATGCATGTCAAGTACACCTCTGTCCAAATTATAATTACGCTGACTTGGAAAATTAATTAAAAATATATATGTAATAAAAAATAAGAAAAATATCCATCCCCTAGATATTGGTGTGAAAAAATTGCATTTTAAAATCAGAATTGTATCCTATCTATAAAAACGTTATGTGTGCCAAGTGAACATCACTTTTTAAAATGCTGATTAGTAGAAAAATAAGTTATTAAAAATTACATAAAATGATTTACAATTTATTTTTTATTTAAAAAAAAAAAACATAATTAGAATCTACACAAAATATCTAACAAATAACTGGTTTGATTCATCTTCAAAACCTTAATGGTTTAGCTGCTATAGGTGTAAGAAAGTGAATGTCTGGTGAAAAATCCTGATTTTAATGTCAAGTTTGGCCAAAAATTGTAACCCATTATTGTGGGATCACCCTGTCACTACCATAAACATGGGATACACTTGTATACTAGATAGAAATACAAATTGAAATTTAATTGGATTATTATATGGTTAAATTTTAGAATATTTAGCTAATAGATTAATGTGATATAAAATTGTTACTTATGATTGTTGGGAAAAAAAATTCATCTCAAAGAAACCTCCAAGAACAGTAGTTCCTTTGGTAACTTTAATTTCAAATAGATTTCCTCAAAAAAATGTACAACCATGTCACAAATTAGAATCAGACACAGTTCAATTCCCACATTAATCCTTCTGAGAGAAGAACATGTAAATTTAGTTTCAACACTTGCATAAATAGATTCAACAAACAAAACCATTAAACATGAAAGATGGTACAAAACATAAGAACACACCATTTTACATGGGGAAAACCCTTTGGGGTAAAAAATCCCACACTCCAAAAGATTTGAGCCATTATATTATTCAACAAAAAATAGAGTTACAATACAATCTCAGGCTCTTAGCCCTTTTCACAGAGATTACACCTTGTTTCATTCTAGAGACAAACTAGTAGCAACCCTGTTCTATTTCCCTCTATCCTTTTTACATTTCCCCGATCAACCTCTTAGTCCATATAACCTTTGCATTGTTACAATACTCTCACATAGTATATAGTGCAGATTAACACAAGAGATCAACCAAGACACTTAATCTGGAGATATTTTGGTAGCATAATCCTGCCTCAATCACCTTTCTCACTTCATACTACAAAATGTCCAATGTATATACATTCATCTTCAGTAGACATGAAACAATTCATCTTCTATAGATCAGTTCATATTATTTCTATTGGACCAACTATCAATAGTCTTGGACATCAAACAAACTTCTCCAACTGCCATCATTCCAATTTCCAACCAGACCAAACAGTTTTGAGCAAACTATATAGTCACCGTAAAACTCAGCAGATCAACCAAGTTAGCACCTATTCAGCCATGGTCCACATTCAAGTCTATCGACATGACTTTGTCTATCTACCACCATTTTGAAAAACACATTGATCATCAAAGTCTCCTTGATGTTGTCCATCATCCTAAGGTCTTGACTAAGTCCATCAACAAGACAACATCCATTGACAAGATTTCATAATGTCACATTAAACCCATAGGTCTCCCTAATCTCATTTAGCTCATACACCTTTCGAACCATCTTGTCAGCTTGTGTCACCCTGATGATCAACAGGAGCACCAACTATCACGAGATCAGCCTCATAGGCAAGAGAACAAGCATCAGAAAAGGTCTCATTGATGTCCCATGTCACACCGATGAAAACACCTCATCGGCAAGAGTTACACCAAATGAAAACCCAGTCAGCTAGACATGCTCTATCGCTAAGACTCTTATAGAGCGTTCATGTCACCCCAACCAAATACCATTGGCCAGAATCATACTGAAATTCATCATGAGAAAATCTAGTGACAAAAGTCATAGCGATATGCATAAGAAGAAACTCCATCGACAACAAACTAAAAACTCACAATGATAGCTCAAGTCACACCGATCACATCCATCATAAAGACAAACTAAATGTCATGCCGATATAGTCATGAAGGAACTTGACAAGGAGAATTCAGATCAGGCTGAGTCTCACCGATCTTATAGACAGTTTAGGATCACTTATGCAAATCGGCCAAACATCTCAGTGGTCACACTGAAATCACTCACTTAGAGGTTTAGTCCTATGGGATTGAGGCACATAATTCCAACAATCTCCCACTTGATGAAGTTCTCACAAACACCTCTAGAGCACTTAGGAACTAAGATCACATTGGCTCCACTAGTCTAGACCCTGCTTTGTACAAGTCTCTATTCAACATCACTCAGGACACCCAATCAATGGATTTCCATAGATACCATCCTACCAAACAATCTACAACAAAAACAAGTGTCAAACTAAAACTAATTGTCCAACATTGCAACTGATCATAGCCTTCCATGAAACCACATAGAGCTCAAGCATTCTCTCATTCTGCATCAAGACTTCTGCACCAACATCCAAGATGTCCATCATTCAAGTAAAATCCCTAACATCTTCCAACATGCCACCTATGGAAGAAAGGTACAACCTGAGGTGAATAAGCACAAGTCCAATGAATACAAGGAAAGGATCCCAATGATATCATCAACAAGAAACTGCCAACACTCCAAAAAAAAAAGATAGAACATTACCTAGAATGGAAATCATCCTGACTGCTTCCATCCAACTGATAAACCCACGTGACTGAAAATAGCACCCACAACAAGTGTTAGAACATCCAATCAACCATACCTCAAGGGTATACACATTAGTAAACTTGTGTCAGTAGTACAACCAATCTACTACTGTAGATAAAAGCTCTATGTACTCACCAATCAAAGAAGACAAAGTACAAATAGAAACTCCCACTGCATAGGTAATTCCAAATTTGAACAATAAAAAAAACATAACGAATCTACCAATAACATCACATAGAAATGTAACCATGTAGTACCAAGGAACATTCACAATGATAAGCACAACCTACAAATTAATAACCTGCAAGAACAACTCTCACCACAAGTCTTCACAGCTCTCCCAAGTTCTCCACACCTAAGGAAAGAAAAACATTAAGAACCTCCATGTCATCTCCCATGAATCATGAGTGAAAACACATGACCACAAGCTAGTGATCACTATAGCTCTGACTAAACCTCAGGCCAATGTAATGTGAAACCGAACGTTAGGAAGACCACCAAGACTAAAGAGAGAAAAATCTGCACAACATATACCTATAGAACATCCTCCTACATACACTTCTAACAACAAGTTGTGTCAAGTATGATCTCCTTCCCATCCCAAAGAGATTCCATAACAACATCCAACCATTCAATGACCAAGATCAAGCATAAAAAATGTAACATGTAAACAATCATGGATGTAAGCCTCCCAAAGAAGACCAAACTATTTCATTTCCCATTTCAGGAAATCATCCCATAAAGCATCTCCTACCGGTTCTCATCAATAAATGATATAACACAAAATCTCAAGGAGATAAACCATGATTTACATATTCCACTATGAATCCTACAAAACCATCTGAATAGCAATTCAAGATCTATATCCATGTAAGAAAGCATAAAACACCTAAGAGAAATAATGTGAAAATACCTCTCAAATAAATTGTTGAGTAGACCAAGAGTGGGAACGAGAATGCTCCTTCAGGATATACAATCCATCATGACTAATCCAAGAGCAATCTCCTCATTGGTCTCTGTTGAACTCACATCCAACCAAGCTATAGGCTACTCAGACTTTCAATTGTAGCTAGCACCAAGAGTAACCATCAATAGCCTCACCTTATTCTTCATTTATCCATGAGTACTAACATCCAATTATCACATGCTAAACTCCAATTGTACATGAAGTATCTGACAAATGATCAAAGCACCCAATACATAAAGAATTTCAAGACCACTATCAAAGCTCCACATATCTGAATCAGGAACTTATCAAGACACCATGATCTACACATCCCCCTTAGGAGAGACCATGCTCCAAGTAAACTTACCACGGTCTCAAGAACAATGCATCATGCCAAAACACTAATGAAGAGCATACCATGACATAACACAAACAAAATCAAAACCAACATCACCTGTCAAGCTCTTCCAACACCTCAGCCAAAGACTCCAAACATCTTCCATGGTTCCAAGATGTTTCACATCTTTAAATAGTGTCCATGCAAATGCAAAATAACCCTTCTACAACAACAGGATCAAAGAGCTCCTCCTAGTAATTTCTGCAAGACTAAAGAAGACCATCCATCACCAAATGATAAATCCACAATCACTACTAAAGCTCCCACTGAAACATGACATCCAAGCTTTCCAAGCATCATGACCAATCATCTGCTAATATGAAAAACCTCTAGGTACAATCAACAACATTTCCATCTAACAACAATGCTAAGTATCACCAAGATCTCCAAAACAAGCAGAGATTACCATCATTGTCAAAAGCTTACACAAAGTAGTGTATCAAAGCCATCCATGACATCATGATACAACATGCTACAGGTCCCCATAGCCGACTATTCAGGTACTCAACACGACCCATCATCTCATCTCAAATCAATCACACCAATGCACAAGTGACCACAAATAAGGCAGCTTACAATTCTACATAAATGTTGCATCGACCTCATGGATATAGACAATCCACTTCTAAGTTGTCCCACAAAAAACATATGGGTAAAGATCGCCCATAACTTTGCACAACTCGTAGATCCAATTAATGAAACATGAAGACTCACTAACACATCAATGTCTTACACAATATGAGATCTTGCAAGAGAACAACCATGTAGATACTCTAACTCAAACACCAGATCATGCCAAATCCGATTTGGAAAACATGTCCACAACTAGCACCATAGTCAAGGAACCCACAATAATGTTGAGTGAAAAATCACATACCAACACTCTCATATAGAGAAAGCATCTCACCTCCTCATACCATGCCAAAGCAGGCATGCAGAACTGCAAACATTTCATCCAACAACACTCCAAAAGCTAGGGTCTAGAAAATAGTTTAACAACAACTCCACATAATCACAAGTTTTTCTTGATGTATAAAACCTACAAAACCACATAAAACATGCAAGTACAATAAATCATTAAAAAAGGAAACAACATTTCAAGAACTCCAGGCCCCCTTCAAGCCAATTCCAAGACCATCAATATGTCCATGCATCCGAGAAAGAGATAGGCTATTTTAGAAGATTTCAAACCATCTAATGATTAACTCCATAGCCTTCATGTATTCGAGGTTAATAGAATAAAATTCCTTCCAACACTAGGAAATACCACCCAACATAAGCACTCTCTTCCATGACTAGACTCAACCCAAGCTTCTCCATATCACCACAGAGCCTCTCACATAAACACTCAATATGAAAGCTTTGTTGTAACTCAACCAAGAAGCAAAGAAATCCACCTCAAACATTAAGGTTATACTGTTGCCAAGATAACCAACTCTATCTTCACCATCCTTCCAACTATGTGTTGTCTCTGAATACTACAAGACATCCACTGAACAAAGGATCAATACATCAGCCAATTCCTCCAGATTTCCTCAAGCCTGACAAACTAAGAAATCTTCACATTAGAAATACCCAGAACTAGCAACCAAAATAAGGCTTTGCTACCACTTGTTGCAAAAAATTTGTCATCTCAGAGAAACCTCCAAGAATAGTAGTGCCTTCGGTAACTTTGATTTCAAATAGATTTCCTCAAAAACATGTACAACCATGTCACAAAGCGGAATTAGACATAGTTCAATTCCCACCTTAATCCTTCTGAGAGAAGCACATGTAAATTTAGTTTCAACACTTGCATAAAAAAACTCAACAAACATAACCATTAAACATGAGATATGGTAAAAAACATAAGAACACACAAATTTACATGGGGAAAACCCTTTCAGGTAAAAAACCCCACACTCCAAAAGATCTGAACCATTGTACTATTTAGCAACAAATAGAGTTACAATACAATCTCAAGCTCTTAGCCCTTTTTGCAGATATTACACCTTGTTTCATTTTGGAGACAAACTAGTAGCAACCCTATTCTGTTTCCCTCTCTCCTTTTTACATTTCCCTAATCAACATCTCATTCCATACAACCTTCACACTATTACAATACTCTCACATAGTATACAGTGCAGATGAACACAAGAGATCAACCAAGACACTTAATCTAGAGAGATTTCAACAACATAATCCTTCCTTAATCTTCCTCTATCACTTCGTACTACAAAACATCCAATGTATATACATTCATTTTCAATAGACAGGAAATAGTTCATCTTCTATAGATCAGTTCGTATTCTTTCTGTTGGACCAACTATCAACAGTCTTGGACATTGAACAAACTTTTCCAAATGTCATCATTCTGATTTCTAACCAGACTGAACAGTTATGAGCAAACTGTATAGTCATTGTACAACTCAACAAATCAACCAAGTTAGCACCTATTCAAGCATGGTCTTCCTTCAAGTCTATCAGCATGACTTTGTCTATCAGCCATAGTTTAGCAAAACACACCTATCATCAAAGTCTCCCTAATGTTGTCCATCATCCTAAGGTCTCGACCAAGTCCATCAACAAGACAATGTCCATCAGCAAGAGTTCATAATGTCACATTGAACCCATAGGTCTCCCTAATGTCATTAAGCTCATACACCTTTTGAACCATCTTGTCGGCCTGTGTCACCCCGATGATCAACAGGAGCACCAACTATCACGAGATTAGCCTCATCAACAAGAGAACAAGCATTGGAGAAGGTTTCATTGAGGTCCCATGTCACACTGATGAAAACACCTCATCGACAAGAGTTACACCTAACACAAACCCCATTGGCTAGAAATTCTCTTTCACTAAGACTCTTATAGAGCCTTCATGTCACCCCGACCAAATACCATCAGCCAGAGTCATACCGACATTCATGATGAGAAAATCCAGTGGGAAAAGTCATAGTGATATGCATTAGGAGCAACTCCATCAACAACAAACTGAAAACTCATAACCATAGCTCAAGTCACACCAATCACATCCATCGACAAGAAAAACTAAATTTTACGTTGATATAGTCATGAAGGAACTTTACGAGGAGAATTTAGATCGGGTTGAGTCTCACTTATCTCATAGATAGTTCAGGATCACTTAAGCAGATTGGCCAGACATCTCAGTGGTCACACTAAAATCTCTCACTCAAAGGTTTAGGCCGGTGGGATTGAGGCACACAATTCCAACAATGATCGTGTCAGTAATGTCTAGGAAGGTAACAGTGCTAGCATGAGAAGAAAAGACCATCGAGAGAAAATCAAAAGACCTTTTGTTAAGGATGTAGATTTGATCCCTTTTGGTGGGCTTAGAACAAGTATAGTTAATGTTTTGGTAAGTTAAGGTGGTGAGGGTGGTTGTTAAAGGGTTAATCAATTATGTGTGTTTTGGGTGCAAGTGGGGCTAGGGGTTAGGAACTCTTATCCAAGTGTGAAACTCGGATGGATCTTTAGGTGGGTCTTTAAAGAGGGTTGTTGGTCAATTTCTTTGATTGGGATGCATAAATAAACCCCCTAGGGTCTATACCATAGTGGTAGGGGTCAAGTGGACATATAATAGTGCGCTAAGGACATGATTTGACCCCTAAAAAGTCCTCATAATGAAGAGTGACGAGTTTTGAGGAGGAGATGAAATGAAAGGATGGGGGTGGTGTCCAAGTGCATGTTCCTCTTTAATAAGGAAAAGAATCTCATTGATGAAGGTAGGTACACTTCACACCTCCTCACCCAAAATTTGCATGTTGAAACTCTTATATAATTGGGAGAGGAAGAATGATTGGGGTATTACCCACTTCTCCTCTTGGAGAAATTTAGTTGAGATGGTAGAGAGAATGAGAAGAGGAGAGGAGTCCACCTATTTGGGGAGATAGTGTAGATGGCTTGGCTTGGAGAGGAACGATGGATAAAAAAGTTCAATCCTTTCACCCACAAAGAAAAGAGATAAGTTCTTCCTAATTTCTTTTACGTGTTTATTATAAGAAGTTGACATAGTGTATGGATCATGGTTGAAAATAGAAAGTAGAAAATCTAGATGCATGAAATTTGTGCTATGTCAGTTTATCCCTTGTAAAAATAAGAAAGGATTCCATTTATCATCATGGAGCTAAAATAATACCTTGCTCGATAGTATGGCTAGAGCCCACGAGGCTCCATGACGCCATTACGGTAGGGTGGAGAGCAAGCCTCACTCAAATGTGTTTTTCTTCATTGTATTTCTTTAAAATTGTTTGTAATATGGCACGTTGGTGTTTGGATGTAACATGGAAGATAATGGAAAAGATCAAGCCTGAATTCTTTTCCATGTAGTTGCATTGCTTATTTTGTTTATATAATATGGGTAATGCTACAAGTATAAAAGATGGGTTATATATATGTCCAATAAAAAGGATGAAAAGAGCTAGCCTTTTTGCATTAGGTTATTAATAAGATATTTTCTATGTATTATCGTAATGATGAGTTTAAGTAATGAAATGGTAATTGTTGTAATGAAAGAAAGTAGTTTTCTTCTCCCAAAATACTTGCATTACAATACTTCACTTTGTGATATTCTTGCGAGAAATAGTAGTCATTAACCTTTGAGGCAATTGTTTTGCAAAGCATCTATTTTAATGAAAATATATAGTTTAAATCTTGCATAAGTTTCTCATCATCTGTCTTGAATAGATGTGTATTTTATAATGCTTGCATTTGAATATGCATGATTTTTTAGTCCTTGATACATCACATGTAAAATTTCCTCAATTATATTCATAATCCATATCTAAAAAAACTAGTACCAAAGAAATTAAGTAGCTTTAAATATATAAATTTTAGCACAAATAATTCCAACACGGCCTGTAGTAAAAATACTACATTTTGTAAATAACAATCTACATATTGAGGCTATAAATACACTAAACAATATTATACTTTCCAAAAATAGATACATTAGGCATCTTAGTGTTAGTCATGGCACATGAACCTCTCTAGCCAAAGAAAAACAAGAAAAAAGAAAAAAGAAGCTTACCCTATGCCCTTGTGCAAACAAGAGAGGAAACAAAAATGACAAACAATAATTCTCAAAACCTGAGTGTGAGGCTTTTGTTTACAAGAAAAATGGGAAAATAATTTGTCTGCTGAAAAGGATGTCGTGGACTTTATTTTGAGTTTTCCCACTATGCGACTAGGAACGGTGATTAAATCACTCTCGGCATCAAGAAGCTCTAAGGAAGTTGACTCTATTACCAATCTATATGTTGCTCTAGGAAAGGCCTCCCACACAGTACATTAATGGTGACAAATCTAAGCTGCTAGAACCAAAACTTGTGTCAAAAAGATCAAGGAAAAATCTTCTAATTGATGGTCCTAGAAGATCATTAGAAAATATCATCCCCATAAATGTGTTACACACTTTGTCAGCACCACTCCTAATGAAATCAGTGCATGTGGGCTTGCTCTGAGCTACCTTGTAGTGTTCCCCCCAAAAGCCTATTGAAGCAGTAGCCAAGATATGGATGGAGGAAGTAGCAGAGTTATTTGAGAGATAGTACATTTATAATAATAGATGACCTGAACATAACACCTAGTTCAAAAACTACAAGCATTAGGTTGGTGAATCAGCTCAAAGTGAAAAAATCTAAGTGTAGTAGAGGAGAAGACTATGAGTGTGGGTGTAGATAAGGGTATAGAGATCCTCTGGGCTTCGTAGGTTTCAATTCCTTAAGAATGTGGGTTATAGGATAGAGCCATCAAACTATTCATTGTGATAAGTGAGTTAGTTTTCCAGGCTACCTATGCAAAAAATGAGAGGAAGGTTTTGTGGGCACCTCATCCAGCTATTAATGCTTAGCATGGGCAACATTGGTATTCTAGGCGTATGAATGACTGCCAGAGTCAAATAATTCAAATCATAGTGGATGGTTTAAATGTTGGTCAGGGTATCCATTGTTGTCAGTTGTGTGAGTTCTTCGTCTACTCATCCCATTCAATTCCAATAAATTCAATCCCTATTGCAAGTCTCATCCAGTGTCAGAGAGATAGAGTGTGGTAAGGAGACGATATGGGTGATCGATTAATGTGAGGAAATTCAATAGGTTGCACGATTAAACATGTGCGGCTAAAGTATTTAAAATTTGAATGAACTCGTTTATGATAAAAAAAAAAAAGGTGATATTCAAGTGCTTGATTTATGATGGTGGGTGAATATATTCAGTTTTAGGATAGATTTAGCTTTTGGACTAATAAAAAAATATAAGAAAAGAAAGGGCAACCTTATTTGCAATAAGATAACATCACCTCGTAGAGTAGGTTATTGTTATCTAATCGAGATATAAGTGTATAGGATTAAGTAGTTGCAGCAGCAAGACTCTTTCAATTCAAATGTTGATTTCACCTATTTTAAAAACAATAGAGACAGTATTTCTCTATGCATAGGAATCGTTCAATGTTGAAACTATTATTTTCTTATGTATAAAATTTTCTTATTTAACAACTATGTAATCAAACACCACAAAATAACTTAATATCAATCTTGTTCCTTGTGTACTACTCCTTTTAACCGATCTGCTCCAAAAAGTCCTTAAAATGTGTCTATTTTTTCCATTGCTATAATTGTTAAGGAAAAATAAAGATACAAAGCTATGTACTACTCACTGGTGGGAGCATCGCTTGGAATAAATGGCCTTAATAATGGTTCTTATATTAGATAATAATAGTGAGCAATTTGATAATTTTATTAATCTGATGTGTTAAATAATAATAGTACTCCTTTTAAAATTATATATATAATTACACCGAGAGGCGTATTCAGTTGTAGAAGGAAGAATGTTTCTCCATAAACATTAACCCTTTTTCAAAAAAGTTGACGTCCTTGCTGGCTGTCATGATGGCGAACAAGAAGAAGCTAAAAAGTTTCACGGTGGCAGATCAGATGTTTGGCATGCAGCGGTTCATAACCGACAAAAGTTGAAGAGTCTCATGATGAGAGTGGAAGTTTATTACATTGTGTAACTGATGGCAGCAGAAGAGTCATCACAGTTTATAGTGGAGTGCAAGAGTGCCATAAAGAAATTAGATGCAGTGTGCATTGAATTGCTCATCTTCTGGTTTCTACACAGGCTTTGTTTCTTTCTTGTTGTTTATAATTACATACATTAGAGTAGATATTATTGTAATGTTTGTTTGAAGAAAATAGTTCACTTCTTTCACTTGTGCATTCACAGATATCCATTTCACCAATTGCATTTGCTTGAAAGTTTCCAAGCTCCATGTTTTGATCTTTACGCCGAGAGGCATATTCAATTGTAGAAGGAAGAATGTTTCTCCGTAAACATTAACCCTTTTTCAAAAAAGTTGATGTTCTTGCTGGCTATCATGATGGTGAACAAGAAGAAGCTGAAAAGTTTCACGGTGGAAGATCAGATGTTTGGCAGGCAGTGGCTCATAACCAACAGAAGCTGAAGAGTCTCATGATGAGAGTGGAAGTTTATTACATTGTGTAACTAATGGCAGCGGAATAGTCATCATAGTTTATAGTGGAGTGCAAGAGTGCCATAAAGAAATTGGATGCAGTGTGCATTGAATTCCTCATCTTCTGGTTTCTACGCAGGTTTACTAATCATCTTCTGGTTTCTATGCAGGCTTTGTTTCTTTCCTGCTATTTATAATTACATACATTAGAGTAGATATTATTGTAATGTTCGTTTGAAGAAAATAGTTCACTTCTTTCACTTGTGCATTCACAGATATCCATTTCGCCAATTGCATTTGCTTGAAAGTTTCCAAGTTCAATGTTTTGATCTTTATGCCAAGAGGCATATTCAGTTGTAGAAAGAAGAATGTTTCTCCATAAACATTAACCCTTTTTCAAAAAAGTTGACGTCCTTGCTGGCTATCATGATCATGAATAAGAAGTAGCTGAAAAGTTTCACGGTGGTAGATCAGATGTTTGGTAGGCAGTGGCTCATAACTGACAGAAGCTGAAGAGTCTCATGATGAGAGTGGAAGTTTATTACATTGTGTAACTGATGGCAGCGGAAGATTCATCACAGTTTATAGTGGAGTGCAAGAGTGCCATAAAGAAATTAGATGCAGTGTGCATTGAATTCCTAATCGTCTAGTTTCTATGCAAGTTTACTGATCATCTTCTGGTTTCTACGCAGGCTTTGTTTCTTTCCTACTATTTATAATTACATACATTAGAGTAGATATTATTGGAATGTTCATTTGAAGAAAACAGTTCACTTCTTTCACTTGTACATTCACAGATATCCATTTTGCCAATTGCATTTGCTTGAAAGTTTCCAAGCTCCATGTTTTGATCTTTACACCAAGAGGCATATTCAGTTGTATAAGGAAGAATGTTTCTCCGTAAACATTAAGCCTTTTTCAAAAAAGTTGATGTCCTTGCTAGCTGTCATGATGGCGAACAAGAAGAAGCTAAAAAGTTTCACGGTGGCGGATCAGATGTTTGGCAAGCAGTGGCTCATAACCAACAGAAGCTGAAGAGTCTCATGATGAGAGTGGAAGTTTATTACATTGTGTAACTGATGGCAGTGGAAGAGTCATCATAGTTTATAGTGGAGTGCAAGAATGCCATAAAGAAATTAGATGCAGTGTGCATTGAATTCCTTATCTTCTAGTTTTTACACAAGCTTTGTTTCTTTTCTACTATTTATAATTACATACATTAGACTAGATATTATTGTAATGTTCATTTGAAGAAAACAGTTCACTTCTTTCACTTGTGCATTCACAGATATCCATTTCGCCAATTGCATTTGCTTGAAAGTTTTCAAGTTCCATGTTTTGATCTGGGGCTACTGCTTTGTGCTGCTTTCGAATTTTATAGCTCTTTGAGATCAACAAGATAGATTTGGGACTCCAGGTATTTTTCTTTGCTCATAATGCAATACTCGCACATTTATGGTTGTTTCCATGGCTGAATCTTTGAACAAAATGGTGGATTTAATTAAGAATCCCTCATAGGCTACTATGATCAGAACTAAGAAATGTGTGTTGTTTATGACTATGTTCCCAATGGCACACTCAAGAAGTATCTCCATGGCAAGGACCTAGAAGTTCTGATGACATTATTGTAAAGGAAATTATTTCTATGTTTTTTTTTTATTTTGCATAAAAAGGTATTATTTCTAATAGTGAGACCAAATGTCGAGCCTATAGAAATTTTTAATTAATATGGTAAATATTCAAATGTCATAGAATTATATTGTTTTGGTCCCAAAACTTAAAAAATGAAAGAGTAAAGAGGAGCTGCACTATGTGTGGACAATGGAGGGAGCTTGATTTTGTAGGCAATCATTATCAAAATAAATCTCAAATTTAGAAAAAGGTGTAAGCAACGAGTAAACATGTCTTGAAACACTAAAAAGAATTGCAATAAGCTTGAGATCATAAATTCCATGAGCATCTAAACATCTACGTGGTAAGACTATCCACCATATGTTTCTAATAAGTTTCTCTCAAATTTTGATTCATATAAATGGTTAATAGAATTGCAGCTTGACAAGGTCTCATGTAGAGGCATACTTAATTTTTTTATGCGGTCACTGCTTAGAAAAATAGCAAGTAATTTTTAGATGGACTTATCATGTTATTTTATGGTCCTTTTTTAATGTTTCACATAAAAATTTAGAAGGAAAATGTAATCTTATGTGGGCATGATTTTAAATTTTTTGTTTACAGTTAAAATTGTCCATCAAATCTCAATTATTTTTTCTCCATGTTTAAAATTGGTAACAGCTTGGTTTTTTAGAAAGAAAAAATTCTCTTTTAAGATTCAGATAACAAAAATATTTTTTATGATGAATTTTTTATGTTTGTTCAAGTCTTATGATAATGGCTCATTGTTTAATACAGTTTAAATTTGATTTATGAAACTGGAAGAAATAAATAAACAGAAAACAATGTGAAATAATAAGTTTCATAATTTCTATTTAAAGAGAATGTAAATTCAATTTTAATTTTTTGTGAAAGCTAATAATATAATATAATATAATATAATAATATGAAATAATATTTTAAATATCATTAATAATAATATTATAGTATAAAATAGTAATATATAATACATAAGGATAATATTTTAATTTTTTTGAAGAGGCACTCTCCTCTTTTAACATCTCAAGTAGATATCTTTGATTTTACTCTCATTTTCCTATGCAATATGCAATAAGTACTTATATTTAAATATTTTATATTCATTTGATAAAATGGATTGTTGTAGAATATGATGTTTATTATACACAGTTAGAATGTGTGGGAATTGAGGATGTCAATTCAATTCACAAGAAAGAACTTTTTGTACAATCATAAATATATATAAAAAATATGCTTGAAGAATAATGAAAACTACACATGTTAAATTCAAAAAAATAGTTATTAAAAAAATTATATGCATAAAAAGAGAGTCAATAATATTATGGGTGTAATTATTCTCAAATAGGACAATAAGGTATTATTTCACAAACATATCATGATCACAAGATTAAAATTTAATGGTTTTACTAGCAATAAATAAATTTGTGATTATGGCATAAGATCTTAATAAGTATGAGTTGGGGTTTGCTATTATGATTTTTCTCCAATCAAATATATTAGTTTTTTTTATAATCTTTATTTAATAAATCATTCCTTTGTAGCTATCATTAAACATTAACTATAAAACCCAAATTCATATTATGTTATTAGTGACTATAGGACTATAAATCTGTTAAGGATTTACATTGTTTATTATATTATGGTCATTAAGCATGATTACATTCTTATTTCACTTGTAAATTTAATAATAAGTATAACATAAAAACTCATATGTAAATCATGTTTATCAATATTAAATCATGATTGTTAATATTTGTGGACCCTAAATCTACATTTTTCTCAAAAACAAACAAGCATGAGTATTGTTAGTTAAATCAAGCAAATCAGATATAGAATCCCTATGAAATAATTGCTCATGTTATCTATGCAAACAAAGTAAGTTATCAACATAAGCTAAGTGAGAGCATGAGAAAAACAAGAGTCAAATTCTATCCCATAGTGGATTGGTGTCACATGTGCTAGTGACCCTTTCCCAATCCTTGATCAAAGCTTAAGATGAAAATGCTATGAAGATGGTGGAGTGATGATGAGCAAAATCAATTCTCAAACCAAGAGAGTGACTTTGCATAAAGATTGTGAAGGATTTGCTTGAGGATGAAGCCTTTAATTAAAGATTTTCAAAATGCTAAGCGTTGAAGAGAGACCAATGTGGGACTAAGATTGGACCAATGAAAGAAGGACACTTGTCAAGTGGTGATTGGCCAATGGATGTGCAAGATTAGGGAAATGTGCCCATGAGAGGGAGAAATTTGAATTCAAATTTGTGCAATGAATGCTGAGTTTGACTTTGGAAGGGGACATGTAAGAGACATGTAAGGCCTCATAAATGCTCTGTTGGGTGTACATGTCCACTTGGGGGGAGATTCAAACTTGGAGAATATTCTCCCTTTATGCCAAGTTGAAAATAAAGATTTTGATAAATTAATTAAATGCAATTTCATGTGCAACTAGCCAAATCTAGAGAATGCAAGTGGGATGGGATTAGCATTTAATCAGGATTAATTAGCTAGGATGATGATTAGGATGAGTTTGACCTTTTTCAGATAAATATTTGATTTATTTAAATCAGAAAAGGATGGAAATGACTTTGGATTTAATTAAATAAAAGGCTTTGTAACGCCCGTCATGCAACCCAGAGAACACAAACAAAGCAAACAATTTTTTTAATTTTTTTAACATTACAATTGAACATACAAGAAACATTAACCATAAACATTTAACACATTACATTAATACACTTAGTTCTCTAGGGCACGCAAGGTTACTTCACAAACAACTAACAACGAAACAAAGATAACAACAACACAATTCACTACTTATAGCTATATTCAATGATCACACAAGCTACAAGAAAATATAGAAGTGATTTACTGACTTTGGCAATAGAGTCCACTTAGGTCAACTTAACATACCTCTTACATTCCATTTTATTGACAAGTCCTTGCTCCCAATGCCTATACCTGCAAGATCTACATGACTTGGCACACACATCAGATCAAAGATAGTTAGCGCATGATCACTAAGAGAAGCTATATATATATCAATGGTAGTTTTTACGTTACCAGAAATAAATGACAAGACTCAAACAAGACTCCGAAGAACAGTCCTAGGGGCCCGACCTAATGCCTCGGGAGCTCATCACTTGATGGCCTTGCCTACGTATATAATTCACAGAGGCGCCGTAGTTCGACAACTTGAGCTGCTCCAACTCATTGACTGACCAACCAAGGGTTCACTCATAAGACTTTCAAGGAGGAATCTACCCCAACACAAAAGTAACACAACACCACAAATACACGCTAAACTCAAACCTCTATTCATAAGCATTATGTGACCCATACAAAAATTACATACTAGAGAAGAGTGGGTATGCAACCCTTTCTAGGGTCCATCACCCCAGACATTTTCTAAGGTGGATTCCACCCACTTAGGTGAAGCCGAAGACTGAAGAACAAGATAAGCATATTCTTGCAAAAACAAAATAAAAATAACCTACTCAAATATATTTATTCATACTTGCAAAAGAAAGGTCACAAGGCATAAAAATAGTAGCCATTAACGACTTGCATTCACAATTGGAGGACCAAACCACTCGACAATCAAGTCAATCATACTCACAAGAGTTTTAAAAGTAACTATCCCTATCAAGGACTTATGAATCGATGGTAAAAAGAACGCAATGAAAAATAATCATTCAAGAAATTGTCTAAATTCATTTACTTGCAATGGCCTTCTCATTTATCTAAATGTAAGTTGATCAAAATCAATCATTCAATTGTCTGGGTAAGTATGAATACAATCCAAGCATTAGTCATGATGAGAATGGAGGGGTACTACAAGTTTAGACTCCCATTTAATTATACCAAAATCAACAAACCTCTCTGTTTCCTAGGCCTTTGTTGAACATTCTAATTTGCATTTAAGGAACTACTTAGATGATCATATTAACTAAGACCTACTAGGGATAACAACATATCAATAACTCCACATAACTATTTCAATACCTCCACAAAACAATAGTTCTACTAGATTGATAATAACACATAATAGGATTACGATAATAACAATGAATCACCTTACACAAAAAAGGTTATAAACATATTCACATTAAATTTAAAGCTAAATGTACTACAATTTGTTTATTTAAAACTAAACATAACTACTCTCATAATTTAGTGCCCTACTTTGATTAATTGCCAATGAAATATCACTTATTAAAATATACCTAGTACAATAAATAATTTCCATGTTCTTATTCACTAAGATATATCTAGTATTACATGTAATCATAAATTTTACTCATTTTCATTTATTTAATTTCATGGTAACTCATCTAAATATCATTTAAACAATCAATTCCCGAATTTGTACCCTTATTATTTACTTTTCCCCATATTTCTTCATATTTCACTAATATATAAAATACTATATGCATAGATAGGTTTATACACACACACACACATATATATATATATATATATATATATATATATATATACACTAATATTGTCAAGACTACAATCATTCAATTATATAAGTTTGTATAAATCAACTTCACTGAATTTTAGATTAAATCATTATCTCACTATAACTTTCCAATCAAATATTTTTGTAATTTAAATCACATTTTACTTCATCACATAAAAGAAATCAGTCCTTACCATTACCAAATATAACATATTACATATTTATATAGACATATATACATATATAAATATATTGTATTATTAACAAAATAGAAACACATTACATTTTACCTCCACCGAGATAGTTACATAATGTCAATAAAAGAAATCACATTACTATTCTATTTTTTTTCTATTGAGATGAGTAAAGATTGATCAATACATTAACAAACCATAACAATAGGAAATGCAAGAGAAGGAGGAGTCTCATAGACTAGGCACTCAACTAGAATGGTTCAAGATATGCTATGACAACAAGAGACATTTAATTGTATTCGTTAAAAAGGATTATACTATATCAAAATAGATGCAGATAATGGAATTCCCCTCAAGTAGATTTTACTAAGGAAGCCAACATATATTAAATTCATCGAAATGAAGACACAACACAAGTATTGACTTGCCAGCATAATCCTATTATTCGGATTGACGGGGATGAAATTTAACCATCGAATTGAATCACATATTCAGTGGAGATTATGGGTGATGCTAATTGAAACAAACTGGAAAGAAAAATAGGCTCACACCCTATTAGCGCAGGCTAGATTTAAGTATGCAAAGATGAATTAATATTGGCTTGAGTGGCTGCGACAGTAGGGTATTTTTAGACTCAAGGCTTTTAATTAATCCTAATTATTTGGACGAGAATGCAAAGGTTTCAATAGATTCTAATTCCAATATTTTCATGATTTCGTGATGTATTGCTTGAGAGAGAGAGAGCAGCGCCTAATGCTATTCGGGATGCACAAAAATCTTTATGAGATTAGGTGTAGGCATCTGCAAGGCTGGGTGTCTCCATTTTCTTCGCTTTCTAACAGAAGTAACACTATACTTCGAGCGTATCATTGACCAGAGTACCACTGGTTTTCATGTGCAACTACCACCAACATAACAGATAGAGGATACATGAATAAACCTCTAATTTGCAAACTGAAAAGCTAGACTATCTTCACAGCCAACATACCACTTGACAAGCACAATGTTTTCAAGCAACGAAAAAAAAAACTGTTTAAGAGCTCGTTGGTTATGGAAAATAATGAGTCAGTGTGTATCATTTAATAGAGCTAACTAGGACATGCATGGCTACTAATTTGAGGGCCTTGAATATACACAATACCCGTGCCATTTATTTTGCATCATTATTATGCTTGAGAGGTCAAAGATTCTAAATCAGACGAACTATTGTATATCTAGTAGTTTTGAGAGTGAAGAAAATACCATGCTGTCCGCACCCAAAAGGGG
Source organism: Sequoia sempervirens (assembly GCA_007258455.2). Taxonomy (NCBI): domain Eukaryota; kingdom Viridiplantae; phylum Streptophyta; class Pinopsida; order Cupressales; family Cupressaceae; genus Sequoia; species Sequoia sempervirens. The sequence goes on along the minus strand of VDFB02273333.1, from coordinate 105,444 downwards.
AAACTTGAGCTGGCTATAAATATCCACCAAGGCATAAGAGGTTATGGCCAAAGAGAGGAAGCATATACAATGTATGTGACCTATTTGCTCAATGCCTTCGTGGCCTGCTCTAGCAGCCACTCCTTCCTAATGAATAACATGGACAGTTTAAATTTTGACACAACATGTGGTCTCATGAACAGCAACTTGCAGAATAATCAAGAGCAGATTTAATGTTGAGCTCAAAACTTCCAAGTAAACATTATTTACTCCTCACTCCCGAAATGGAGGGTTTAAAACAGAGTATGGAAATCCATCAAATACGACATAGAGCAAGAACATATGACAACATATGAATAGATGCAACTACCTATGGTAATCGTGGCTAAAGAGATGATGTCAAACTTACCTGGAGATTGCAGAAATTGCCGAGAATAGGGTATTCCTAGTTGCTTTCTCCTCTCCTCCAACTTTCTATAAGAAAGGCTTGAATGATCTCAAGTTGAACCGTCACAAGAGGCGATATTTTCCGTCATGCATGTAAGTGTCTCCCCCATTGTTGTTGTTCCAGCGTTCAACAAGTTGGAAGAGGAACAAATCCCACTCCCCGTCAAGAAACGGTTTCGAGACAGAAGATTAACTAATGCTGAGGGTTCCAAGGATACATCTTTTAGGTCATTCTCTTTAAGTCGACCAAGGGTGAGTACATTGATAGCTCCTATTTACTATCCTTCTCTCCGATGATCCCTTCTTCCTCCCCTTCTCTCTACATCTCTATTCTCTTATCCAAATCTTGGCTGATCCTCCACGGCCTCGTAACTAAGATTCCTAAACCATTCTCGGTTATTCCCTTTCTTTAAAAAAAATCCATGTCATTGATGCCTCTGAGTTAGTTTATCTGAGCACCCCCCCTTCTTCCAAAAGCTCTAAAAAAACATAAATAAAAGAAATTATATTTTAAAAAGAAAGCTTTTCGGATAAATCTCCAATCACATTTGTTCTTTCATCTTTTTCTATTCTTTTATTTATTTATTTTTCTGTTTTCAATATTTTTTTGTTTTAATTCCTGTTTTTACAACTTTACTTGTAAAGCATATTATCCAATTAATTTAAATAATTTATTCTGATAATTATCCTCAACCAGTGAGTTAATTGAAATAATAAACACAATTTATTATTAAATTAACATTTAATAAACTCATGACTTTTTCAAAAAAATAAATTAAATAATTAAATATTTAAATATAATTTAATCTAACATTTTAATAAATAATATTACCCTTATTTAATTAATTCAATCTCAACGTATGAAATACTAGTAGAAGCCCTTGATCTATCTTTCTCTTCCAACTCCTTAGCCAGATGAGTACTACATCCTCCCCCCCTAAAACTCGACTTACTCCTAGAAGTCACATGGCTCAAAATGGAAACATAACCATACTAGTACCAAAATTTATCTAATCTATAATTGATGTACACCCTCTTTCTGCATCATTGCAATTAGAATCACTATTCGGCTTCACATTTGAAAACAATATCTTCTTAACTACTTTTATTTATAATTCCTTACATCTCTTACAATAACATACTAGGTTTCAGCATTAATAACAATAGCAAGTACTCCTATTAACTCAATTTTCCATTTACACAACATCATCTTCAAAATATCCTAGAAGGTAAACACATCAAATGATTACTTGAAATTAACAAAAATACACACCATAACATGATTCAGTAACATATTGTAAGTCATAATTTACGATTCTCAATAGTATCCAATCTATTTTATACCACAGAGTCACAATATACCCTCATTTAGAACAACATGGTTATCCCTCTTTCACATCAATAGGCTCAATATAAGAATATTCTTCTACACATACATACACAGTCACATCACCGGGAAAGGCACATCACAAGGCTACACAAGGGTCCCTCTGGACACCAGAAAGCAACAAACTAATCCATGATACATAATCCATGAGCCAAGAGCCAATATCCATCTCACATAATCCATACCTCACACACTCAGTGGCTTGATGGTGTTAGGCTACACACACATGGCGAGACCATCCAAACAAGACCACTATGACCCATCTCTTGTTATACAAGGTGGTTAGCCTCCAAGAGATAGTCATCACACATAGGTGGGTAGTGGATCCTAGCTATAAAATAGCCTCACATACCCCCATCCTCAAGGTTCCCTGCGTCTACTTCCTCATATACACTCTCAAGTCTGTCTCATACGTCCTAGGAGAGGAAACACAATACAACACATAGCCGACCTCGAAAACAATAAGGATAAATTAGTTTACCCACCAAAGCCATAATTAAAAGAAAACAAAAAATTCAATTTCAACAATAAAGAAATAAATGTGCACAATTTCAGCACTAAATCCAATGTAACCACGAAGGCTACAAGCAAATAATATCACAAGGTATGGCTAAACCATCACAATCAAATATAACAAAGTGTCAGCTTTCACAATCACTAGAAAATCATCAATAATTATAAAGAAAGTTCACAACCTTAGAAATTGCACTATACAACACTGCATGACTAGATAATAGCCACCAAACGAGAAAGGAGGGAACAATGTCTGGCTATACAATAGCCCCCATGAGGTGCGGAATGAGCACGCCATCCACATGACCCAGAGTGTGCTCCTTGGCTACACTCTGCCTCGTGTTGTCACGCGACATGGACTAACCAAGTGGCCCACGCACTCCTTGGTTGCCCGCATAGGATGTGCACCTCGGCCTCCATCCTGCATCGCATCTCAGCGCGGCATGGTCATACACCAGCCGGAGAAGGCACGCACTGGTCGTATGCCGCATGGCAGTGTGTCCGTGGCTCCGCGGAAGTAGGCACGCGCTAGACACACCCCGCATAGTGATACCTTGTGGAAAAGGCACACGCAGGTACTCACCGTCGCCAGAGGTATACATGGCCAGGACCTACCCATATGCTAACCGACCCAAACATTGTTGAAAGCAAACATGAGTATCCCTCTACAAATGTGTGAGGCCCCATTATGCTCATCACACAAGTAGGCTATCATAGCACATCTCATAGTGCACCATCACGTGTCAAAGCACGTGGCATCGTGTCCTCAAACCTAGCTCGCTACCATCAACAACACGGCATCATCACTAGCACTATGTCGGAACATCAGTGGGGTGTGGCATCATATCCATTGCATCATGTCGGAACATGTGCAAATACGGTGTATGCAATACATATATGGGCATATCAATATGGGGCTACTCGAGCTTCACCTCTCATACGGACGAGGTTCACTCGCTAATGTCAGCTCAATGTCCCTATATATGGCCAGACCAATACTAACAACCAATGCTGCTATACTCAAAACTATGGGGGTTAGGCTGGCACATATGAATCAAGTACCCTGATCCATCATAAGGGAAAGTAGTGAGTACGTTTCCTCGGGATCGGTTGAGCTAAGAATACTCTGCGTCACAATATGCGTACGCTACACACTCCGCCCAAGGAACTTTGTGGCTGCTACTACACCTTCATAGATTGAGGGACTAGAGAACCAAAAGAAAAGAATCCATGAAACTAGCTTTTGGCTACTCTTATATGTATAGATTTTCAACCACACGTGGGTTGGCCCTCAATCAGGTAACAAACATGCAAGCACACATAATGGTATGGTTAATTCCACACCCATAAATACAATATAGTCTCCATGAATGGGTACATAGTATCACCATCCCATGGGTACACAAAGCAAGTACGGGTTTAACACAACACACAAACATTGCATAGTTACTGGTTTCTCACATTTACAGGGGTTACAATTACATGCACAACTCCATTACTCTTCAAAAGATCACATTCCATAAGTACTATTTTCCATAAATCTCATGATGCTACAAGCCAATATCATGATTACTATGATCACTTAACAACTCCAATTAATAAATTCACATTCACCTCTATTCATTCAGTATAACATTTTTGCCTTCATAACATATGCATATGTAGACTAACTTTTCTTCTAGATAGAATATATAAACCGGACAACATAATGGGCTCATATGAAACCAGAGTGCCCAGTGTTAGAACCTTTGCTCTGATACCAAGTTGTAACGCCCGTCATGCAACCCAGAGAACACAGACAAAGCAAACAATTTTTTTTTTTTTTAACATTACAATTGAACATACAAGAAACATTAACCATAAACATATAACACATTACATTAATACACTTAGTTCTCTGGGGCACGCAAGGTTACTTCACAAACAACTAACAACGAAACAAAGATAACAACAACACAATTCACTACTTATAGCTATATTCAATGATCACACAAGCTACAAGAAAAGATAGAAGTGATTTACTGACTTTGGCAATAGAGTCCACTTAGGTCAACTTAACATACCTCTTACATTCCATTTTATTGACAAGTCCTTGCTCCCAATGCCTATACCTACAAGATCTACATGACTTGGCACACACATCAGATCAAAGATAGTTAGCGCATGATCACTAAGAGAAGCTATATATATATATATCAATGCTATTTTTTACGTTACTGGAAATAAATGACAAGACTCAAACAAGACTCCGAAGAATAGTCCTAGGGGCTCGACCTAATGCCTCGGGAGCTCATCACTCAATGCCCTTGCTTACGTATATAATTCATAGATGTGCCGTAGTTCGACAACTTGAGCTGCTCCAACTCATTGACTGACCAACCAAGGGTTCACTCATAAGATTTCAAGGAGGAATCTACTCCAACACAAAAGTAACACAACACCACAAATACACGCTAAACTCAAACCTCTATTCATAAGCATTATGTGACCCATACAAAAATTACATACTAGAGAAGAGTGGGTATGCAACCCTTTCTAGGGTCCATCACCCCAGACAGTTTCTAAGGCGGCTGCCACCCACTTAGGTGAAGCCGAAGACTGAAGAACAAGATAAGCATATTCTTGCAAAAACAAAATAAAAATAACCTACTCAAATATATTTATTCATACTTGCAAAAGAAAGGTCACAAGGCATAACAACAGTAGCCATTAACGACTTGCATTCACAATTGGAAGACCAAACCACTCGACAATCAAGTCAATCATACTCACAAGAGTTTTAAAAGTAACTATCCCTATCAAGGACTTATGAATCAATGGTAAAAAGAACGCAAGGAAAAATAATCATTCAAGAAATTGTCTAAATTCATTTACTTGCATTGGCCTTCTCATTTATCTAAATGTAAGTTGATCAAAATCAATCATTCAATTGTCTGGGTAAGTATGAATACAATCCAAGCATTAGTCATGATGAGAATGGAGGGGTACTACAAGTTTAGACTCCCATTTAATTATACCAAAATCAACAAACCACTCTGTTTCCTAGGCCTTGTTTAACATTCTAATTTGCATTTAAGGAACTATTTAGATGATCATATTAACTAAGACCTACTAGGGATAACAACATATCAATAACTCCACATAACTATTTCAATACTCCACAAAACAATAGTTCTACTAGATTGATAATAACACATAATAGGATTACGATAATAACAATGAATCACCTTACACAAAAAAGGTTATAAACATATTCACATTAAATTTAAAGCTAAATGTACTACAATTTGTTTATTTAAAACTAAACATAACTACTCTCATAATTCAGTGCCCTACTTTGATTAATTTCCAATGAAATATCACTTATTAAAATATACCTAGTACAATAAATAATTTCCATGTTCTTATTCACTAAGATATATCTAGTATTACATGTACTCATAAATTTTACTCATTTTCATTTATTTAATTTCATGGTAACTCATCTAAATATCATCTAGATAGAATCATATAAACTGGACAACATAATGGGCTCATATGAAACCAGAGTGCCCAGTGTTAGAACCTTTGCTCTGATACCAAGTTGTAATGCCCGTCATGCAACCCAGAGAACACAAACAAAGCAAACAATTTTTTTTTTTTTTTTAACATTACAATTGAACATACAAGAAACATTAACCATAAACATATAACACATTACATTAATACACTTAGTTCTCTAGGGAACGCAAGGTTACTTTACAAACAACTAACAACGAAACAAAGATAACAACAACACAATTCACTACTTATAGCTATATTCAATGATCACACAAGCTACAAGAAAAGATAGAAGTGATTTACTGACTTTGGCAATAGAGTCCACTTAGGTCAACTTAACATACCTCTTACATTCCATTTTATTGACAAGTCCTTGCTCCCAATGCCTATACCTACAAGATCTACATGACTTGGCACACACATCAGATCAAAGATAGTTAGCGCATGATCACTAAGAGAAGCTATATATATATATATATCAATGCTATTTTTTACGTTACTGGAAATAAATGACAAGACTCAAACAAGACTCCGAAGAATAGTCCTAGGGGCTCGACCTAATGCCTCGGGAGCTCATCACTCAATGCCCTTGCTTACGTATATAATTCATAGATGTGCCGTAGTTCGACAACTTGAGCTGCTCCAACTCATTGACTGACCAACCAAGGGTTCACTCATAAGAATTTCAAGGAGGAATCTACTCCAACACAAAAGTAACACAACACCACAAATACACACTAAACTCAAACCTCTATTCATAAGTATTATGTGACCCATACAAAAATTACATACTAGAGAAGAGTGGGTATGCAACCCTTTCTAGGGTCCATCACCCCAGACAGTTTCTAAGGCGGCTGCCACCCACTTAGGTGAAGCCGAAGACTGAAGAACAAGATAAGCATATTCTTGCAAAAACAAAATAAAAATAACCTACTCAAATATATTTATTCATACTTGCAAAAGAAAGGTCACAAGGCATAACAACAGTAGCCATTAACGACTTGCATTCACAATTGGAGGACCAAACCACTCGACAATAAGTCAATCATACTCATAAGAGTTTTAAAAGTAACTATCCCTATCAAGGACTTATGAATCGATGGTAAAAAAGAACGCAAGGAAAAATAATCATTCAAGAAATTGTCTAAATTCATTTACTTGCAATGGCCTTCTCATTTATCTAAATGTAAGTTGATCAAAATCAATCATTCAATTGTCTGGGTAAGTATGAATACAATCCAAGCATTAGTCATGATGAGAATGGAGGGGTACTACAAGTTTAGACTCCCATTTAATTATACCAAAATCAACAAACCACTCTGTTTCCTAGGCCTTTGTTGAACATTCTAATTTGCATTTAAGGAACTATTTAGATGATCATATTAACTAAGACCTACTAGGGATAACAACATATCAATAACTCCACATAACTATTTCAATACCTCCACAAAACAATAGTTCTACTAGATTGATAATAACACATAATAGGATTACGATAATAACAATGAATCACCTTACACAAAAAAGGTTATAAACATATTCACATTAAATTTAAAGCTAAATGTACTACAATTTGTTTATTTAAAACTAAACATAACTACTCTCATAATTCAGTGCCCTACTTTGATTAATTTCCAATGAAATATCACTTATTAAAATATACCTAGTACAATAAATAATTTCCATGTTCTTATTCACTAAGATATATCTAGTATTACATGTACTCATAAATTTTACTCATTTTCATTTATTTAATTTCATGGTAACTCATCTAAATATCATTTAAACAATCAATTCCCGAATTTGTACCCTTATTATTTACTTTTCCCCATATTTCTTCATATTTCACTAATATATAAAATACTATATGCATAGATAGGTTTATACACACACATATATATATACACTAATATTGTCAAGACTACAATCATTCAATTATATAAATTTGTATAAATCAACTTCATTGAATTTTAGATTAAATCATTATCTCACTATAACTTTCCAATCAATTTTTTTTGTAATTTAAATCACATTTTATTTCATCACATAAAAGAAATCAGTCCTTACCATTACCAAATATAACATATTACATATTTATATACACATATATACATATATAAATATATTGTATTATTAACAAAATAGAAACGCATTACATTTTACCTCCACCGAGATAGTTACATAATGTCAATAAAAGAAATCACATTACTGTTCTATTTTTTTTCTATTGAGATGAGTAAAGATTGATCGATACATTAACAAACCATAACAATAGGGAATGCAAGAGAAGGAGGAGTCTCATAGACTAGGCACTCAACTAGAATGGTTCAAGATATGCTATGACAACAAGAGACATTTAATTGTATTCGTTAAAAAGGATTATACTATATCAAAATAGATGCAGATAATGGAATTCCCCTCAAGTAGATTTTACTAAGGAAGCCAGCATATATTACATTCATCGAAATGAAGACACAACACAAGTATTGACTTGCCAGCATAATCCTATTATTCGGATTGACGGGGATAAAATTTAACCATCGAATTGAATCACATATTCAGTGGAGATTATGGGTGATGCTAAATGAAACAAACTGGAAAGAAAAATAGGCTCACACCCTATTAGCATAGGCTGGATTTAAGTATGCAAAGATGAATTAATATTGGCTTGAGTGGCTGCGACAGCAGGGTATTTTTAGACTCAAGGCTTTTACTTAATCCTAATTATTTGGACGAGAATGCAAAGGTTTCAATAGATTCTAATTCCAAGATTTTCATGATTTCGTGCTGTATTGCTTGAGAGAGAGAGAGCAGCGCCTAATGCTGTTCGGGATGCACAAACATCTTTATGAGATTAGGTGTAGGCATCTGCAAGGCTGGGTGTCTCCATTTTCTTCGCTTTCTAACAGAAGTAACACTATACTTCGAGCGTATCATTGACCAGAGTACCACTAGTTTTCATGTGCAACTACCACCAACATAACAGATAGAGGATACATGAATAAACCTCTAATTTGTAAACTGAAAAGCTAGACTATCTTCACAGCCAACATACCACTTGACAAGCACAATGTTTTCAAGCAAGGAAAAGAAAACTGTTTAAGAGCTCGTTGGTTATGGAAAATAATGAGTCAGTGTGTATCATTTAATAGAGCTAACTAGGACATGCATGGCTACTAATTTGAGGGCCTTGAATATACACAATACCCGTGCAATTTATTTTGCATCATTATTATGCGTGAGAGGTCAAAGATTCTAAATCGGACGAACTATTGTATATCTGGTAGTTTTGAGAGTGATGAAAATACCATGTTGTCCGCGCCCAAAAGGGGAAACTTGAGCTGGTTATAAACATCCACCAAGGCATAAGAGGTTATGGCCAAAGAGAGGAAGCATAGACAATGTATGTGACCTATTTGCTCAATGCCTTCGTGGCTTGCTCTAGCAACCACTCCTTCCTAATGAATAACATGGACAGTTTAAATTTTGACACAACACGTGGTCTCATGAACAGCAACTTGCAGAATAATCAAGAGTAGATTTAATGTTGAGCTCGAAACTTCCAAGTAAACATTATTTACTTCTCACTCCCGAAATGGAGGGTTTAAAACAGAGTATGGAAATCCATCAAATACGACATAGAGCAAGAACATATGACAACATATGAACAGATGTAACTACCTATGGTAACCGTGGCTAAAGAGATGATGTCAAACTTACCTGGAGATTGCAGAAATTGCCGAGAATAGGGTATTCCTAGTTGCTTTCTCCTCTCCTCCAACTTTCTGTAAGAAAGTCTTGAATGATCTCAAGTTGAACCGTCACAAGAGGTGATATTTTCCGTCATGCATGTAAGTGTCTCCCCCATTGTTGCTGTTCCAGCGTTCAACGAGTTGGAAGAGGAACAAATCCCACTCCCTGTCAAGAAACGGTTTCGAGACAGAAGATTGACTAACGCTGAGGGTTCCAAGGATACATCTTTTAGGTCATTCTTGTTGATTCGACCAAGGGTGAGTACATTGATAGCTCCTATTTACTATCCTTCTCTCCGATGATCCCTTCTTCCTCCCCTTCTCTCTACATCTCTGTTCTCTTATCCAAATCTTGGCTGATCCTCCAGGGCCTCGTAACTGAGATTCCTAAACCGTTCTCGGTTATTCCCTTTCTTTAAAAAAAATCCATGTCATTGATGCCTCCGAGGTAGTTTATCTGAGCACCCCCCTTCTTCCAAAAGCTCTAAAAAAAACATAAATAAAAGAAATTATATTTTAAAAAGCAAGCTTTTTGGATAAATCTCCAATCACATTCGTTCTTTCATCTTTTTCTATTCTTTTATTTATTTATTTTTCTGTTTTCAATATTTTTTTGTTTTAATTCCTGTTTTTACAACTTTACTTGTAAAGAATATTATCCAATTAATTTAAATAATTTATTCTGATAATTATCCTCAACCAGTGAGTTAATTGAAATAATAAACATAATTTATTATTAAATTAATATTTAATAAACTCATGACTTTTTCAAAAAAATAAATTAAATAATTAAATACAATTTAATCTAACATTTTAATAAATAATATTACCCTTATTTAATTAATTCAATCTCAACGTATGAAATACCAGTAGAAGCCCTTGACCTATCTTTCTCTTCTGACTCCTTAGCCAGATGAGTACTACAGGCTTGATTTATTTAATTAAAATGAGGGTGATGGGATAGAGTTAATTTATTTGATTTAAGCTTATGACTTTAGGAGATTGATAAATAAACTTGATTTATTTATTTGATGAGCGAATGTGATGCATAATGTCAATTTGATGTGTCTACAATATTATTTAAAGGTTAGGGTTAAGATTCAATTAAGGTTAAGGTTAAGGTTATGGTTCAAATACAATTATGGTTACAATTAGTGTTGTAAGATAAAGTTTAGAATTTGGATTAAGGTTAGGGTTGGGATTAGGTTTATGATTAGTATTCATTTGGGGTTGAGGTTATGGTTCAAATAGACTTATAATTAAATTGGAATTAAGATTATATTAGGGTTAGGGTTCAAATAGGGTTCTTTTATTTTTAGCAGATAATCAAATTTAAAATGGTAGATTTATAGAACGAATCAGAAATCATAGTTGAAATCCCAACTACCTTGTAAGGTCAAATGATTTTTTTTGAAACCCCTGTCGACAAATGTACAAGAACAGTTTTAGAGTATTGCAATAATGATAATGGAAGATGTTGCAAAAAAAGTTCATGAGTCATACACTTTAACAATGATTATGTCTTATAGATTTTTAGTGTGTATATATATATATATTAAGTGTGTGTATATATATATATATATAATTTGTTGAGCTCCAATGTAGAAACACTCAATAAAAATGATAACTCTCGGCGTATTTTATATATATTAATATTTAATATATGTATGCTAGTAATATGATAATTCAAAGTAAATTTTAAAGTAAATAGTAACAACATTTGAGACAGAGGAAAAGTAACTATCAACATAGATTTGTTCATAAATATTGAAACTATTGCTTTAGTAAAATGGTAACATAGTAACAGGGAATAGAAGTGAAAGTATAATGAGTGGTTGGAGTAAATGGTGAGCTACACAAACTTGTACGGAGTAATTCTCATGGGGAAAAATCTATTATAATGCTACTAGTAAACGAAAATCTATCCATGCGTAAATATTAGTATTCATAGATAACTTTGGTAATAATCACTGTTATTGGTAATCAGCAATATAATGTTTTTTTTTTCAATATTAAGGGAGGTGATGTTAAAATCCGTAACAATAATAAGATAGATTGATAATAAAATTAGATTAGCATTTTATAATTACATATCATTGTTGGTATTGGGAGCAGCCAAAATGTTAAATAACATTAATAATAAATTGGGTTTTAATGCTGCTAAAACAAATGTGAATGGTTTTATCCTAGCATAAAGTGAAAGTGAAATCAGTAATAAAGTGTGAAAATATCATTTAATGATATTACTAAGATATAAATATTATTATTATTATTATATTATCAATATAAATGTTAATATTGATGTTGAAATTAATAGAAAATGTAATTCTAAAATTATTCTTATAATAACATAGAATTTGACGGTTGAGTAATAATGTTAATTGAATTCAAATATTCTTGTTGAGTAAATACCTCTTAAACGAAGATATAAATAAAATAAAATAAAATAACCTTTTGTTAACAATTAATAACCAAAGGTAAATATGGTGTTAAATTAATTAAATTCTAATATTAGAATTAAATTGATGGTTAATAGAATTTTTAAAAGGATTTAAAAAAAAATGTTTATTAATATTAGAGTTAAATATTATTTGGAAAAAGATGATATTGTACTAACAAAGGTTTAATAATACCCTTATTAATAATGTTTTAATCATATTTTCAAGAGTAAATATTTTTGGAAAGCAAATATTACATAAAACACAAAAAAAATTATTGGGATTTTCTCGTGTAAAATTGTGGGCATGAAACAAGAACTCTCCTTGTCTTTAAGATACGATATCGCCTATATTTTATATTGAGTAATCGGCTAAGCAAAGCCTAAAACTAATCTAAAAAAAAAATCTATTTAGAAAACCAAAATGACAATCCCTACAATTCCTCTAATTTCATATCTTCTAGTTGAAACAAATTGATTTATAGGATTGTAAGGAACTTACAACCTCTCATTATTTTATCTAGAAATATTAGAATAAAACCAAAAAATTATGATGTACCTACATCAGACTACCCAAGAAGAAAGACTTCCTTCATAGAATCATATCCATGTGTTCATCAATACAACCACCATACTTGGTTATGCCTAAAGTTGTCATCCATATAGCATCTTCAACTGGACCTTTCCATTTAACTAAATACTAAAAAAATCTTCACCTCTTGTCTTTTTAACCTTCTTTTCTTCTAAAACCTACTCAATCTACAAGGGTTAAACTATAGAAAACTATTTCTCCCAATAAATTATATGTTCTTTTTGAACTTCGGATGTATCTGTTGATTCCTCAGTTTTACTTTCCTTGCAAGGGTACAAATTTGCAACATTAAAAATTGGATTAATTCCAATGTTAGGTGGAAGTGTAATTTCATATGCATTTGAAGAAAACTTCCTCACAATTTTGCAAGATCCAATCTTTTTAAGCCTCAACTTATCATATTCTCTCTTTGGAAACCTTTCTCTTTTGAGATATGCCAATACTAGATCACCAATTGAAAATTCTATTATTTTTTGTTTTAAATTTGTGCTTTGCTTATACATGTTACTTTCCTATAATTTATTCTCCACATGTTTATGAAATTCCTGCATGGATTTACTTCACCTTCAACACTCATTATCTCTTATTTTCCTAAGTCTCTCAACTCATAAAATCCTCTTGGATGTATTTCATACATGATCTGAAATGGACTTAATCATGTACTTCCGTTTGGTGAGTCATTGTAAGTAAACTCTGCCTGAGGTAATACATGAGCCCATTGCTTGGGATTTTCACTACTTAGACTTCTTAAAATATTCCCCAAACTCCTATTTACTCCCTCTATTTTCCCATCAATATGTGGGTGCTATGTTGAGCTGAAGTTGAGACTAGTTCCTAACTTTCTCAGTAAAGTTCTCTAAAAATGTCCCACAAATTTGGTATCCTTGTCTAAATCTATGCTTTTGGGAAGTCCATGTAACCTCACAACATCTTTGAAAAAGAAATTTTCCGCATTAGTTGCATCAATTGTCTTAAAACATGGTATAATGCGAACCATCTTTGAAAATCTATCTACAAAAACTAAAATTGAGTCATTAACCCTTTTTGTTTTAGGAAAACCCAATACAAAATATATACTTGCAGAGTCCCATGGTCTTATTTGGGATTGGAAATGGTTTCTATAACCTAGTGTTCTAGCTTCTTCCTCTGGAATATTAGAAAATCCTACATCTTGCAATAAAATTCTTCACATCAACCTACATACCTAGCCAAAAATAAAAAGGACTTAATTGAGCAAATTTTTTGTCTTGCCCAAAATATCTTGCAAGGAATCCACTGTGTTCTTCCTACAACAAGTTGTCTCTCATGGAACATTTTGGAACACATAATTGACTCCCTTTGAATAAAAACCCTTCCTGTATCATATAATCCATCCATGAATTTTTATCTTGGTTCAAAGGATTTTTACAAGCAGCTTAGGCTTCTTTGAATTCAACGTCTTCTTCATACATTTCCTTTAAATTATCAAATCCCAAGAAATTTACTTCAAAATACTGCATGTAATACCCCTCCATTTTTCTTTCGGGCTATACAGTATGTCCTTGTTTGCTTAGATGTACTTTTTGGTTCTCGAGATACTTTATCATGTGTGTGTTATTTGATCGTTGTTTATAGAGCGATAGTCTATTTGTGTGATGTGATGTATCTTATCTGATGATTTATTTGACATGTTTTAATTTGGTGTAATGATGATTAGTTATTGTAACACGTTATTGCATGAGATATTTTTTTATGATGGAACTGTCAATCTATGATGAGTGTATTGGTGAAGGGGATGAGATTGCATCACTTGCTTGCAAGTGCCCTATGATTCCACAATTTCCTCTTCATGGTGTGTTTATTATCATATATATATGCATGTTCGATATACTCTTTGTTCGCAGGTTGACAGGTATAGGACATTGACTCCACTTGATTTCATAGGTTTGAGTGTGTCCATTGACCAACAGTAATCGATTGGGAGATAGTAATTAGATTTTCCATGCTAAGTCATCACCCTAGTCATAGTGTTTCGTCGGGTTGTCTTCGGGTTTAGTTGTTTTAATATGGTTCATTCCTCCTTGGTTATTTATTTAATTTCATATTATAAGGTTATTAAATGGCTTGTGTAGTTAAAATGGTGATTAAATATATCTAGTTGCAATGTTGAAATGTTAGTTATTTTATTGATTAATTTAATTTAAATAATAAAATAATCTAATCTTGGATTAGATTTAGTTTATTGATTAATTAAGTTAATGGTGATAAGTTAAATTAAGTTAATTGTTTTGGCATTATTGGATATTAAGATTTAAATTAAAATAAAAAAGGAAATCATGTTTGGATATTTAGAGTTAAAATAATATAAAAATGAAAATGTGTTTTAAATTTCACTTTTTGAAAATTATAGATAAAATAACTTCTTTACAAAAATTTGAATTCTTTTGTTTAAGAGAAATTTTTAAATGCATGAAATTTCAATTGGAAAGTAAATTTTTGTAAATTTTAAAAGAAATGGAAATATCCCCAAAATTGCAATAAATTTGGTAGATGGGATATTTTAGGGGTTTGACTAAATTTGGGGAAAACTCTATTTGAGCAAATTCAATTTCATATATTTTTCAATTTTTTCAATTTGGTAGAGAGCTTTTGTTGTGGCTTTGCTTGGATTTGAAGAAGAAGGTTGAAATTTCTTGGGTGTGCTGGAAAAAGATTTGGAAGCACCATTTGAATCCTTCAAGCTTTGGAGAAAAAACTAGGTTCTTCTTTTGATTTATATTTTTTCATTTTGAAAGAGTTTCAAATTTCTTTATGCTGTTGGAAAAATCTTCAAAATGTTGTTTGAATTTCAATGAAAACCCATGTAAATTTGTTTCAAAACTTGCAAACTTCTATTGAAATCATGGGAAAGAAAATAGAGAAAATAATTCAAACCTCAGAAAATTAGAAGTTGCACAAAAAAATTTATGTTATAACTAGCAAAATGATTTGGCTCTGTATTTTGTTTGGAGGAAAAAAAATTGCACAACTTCATTGTTAAACAATAGAAATTTTTATGTATATAAGCATATATATAGTCTACAACTATAGATGCATATATATATATATATATATATATATATATATATATATATATATATATATATATATATATATATATATATATATATATGATATATAGTTTTGTATTGAGTTTCAATCTGGGAATTTTTTTATTATTTTTAAATTGTTACCCAGATTTTATTTATTTATTCTTTTGCTGAAAAATAAAAAGCCCAGAAACAAAATTTTTCCCTCGCCCTATTTTTCTGGGTCTGTATTTTTTTTCAACAAAATATGCATTATGTATAGAATAAAATTATTTTTTTATTTTTTTTGTATGAAGGGGGAGGGGGGGGAGGCCCTGCCCCCATAGTCGCCCCCCATGGGGAGGCACTGTGGAGGTAGTGCCGCTGCCTCCAAGGTAGCAGCGCTGCCCACACAACGCACCCCCGTATGGGGGAGGCTATGTGGGTAGCCTACCTCTCCCATTGGGAGGGGCCCACAACCCAATATGTGGGCTTTATTTTTTATTATTTTAAATTTTTATTTATTATTAATAAATTATATATATATAAAATAATATATATATATATATATATATATAATATATATATATATTATATACATATAATATATATATATATTATACGTATATATATTTTATTAATATTTAAATAAAATTGTTTATTAATTATTTATATATATATATATAATGTATATATATATGCTTTATGTATTTTTAAATAAATTAATTAATTGAGTTTAAATGGTTATATTTAAATGATAATTATATATTGAAATATATATATATAAATTTGTATATGCATTAAGTATATACTTATATATACATATTTAATATATGTGTATGCAAATATAGATAAATTTAAGTTGATTATTTATTATTAAAGATGAAATAGGATTGATTTATTTTAATCAAATGATTTTATCTAGCAAGTTGATTTGATTATTTTGTATGAATGAGAAAAAAAGGAATTAAGAGATTAGTGTTAATTCCTTAATGTTGCCAACACGATTTTATTTACTTTTGAGTATTTGCAAACGAGGTGTTATTGGGTGAATTGGATTTAGAAAATCCTAACAATAGTTTAGTTATAATTGTGTTTTGAGTTGGGAGGTGTATGTAAGTTTTTTTATTTTAAAATAGTGCTGTTGTATTTTGGAAATTAAGGTTAGTGCAATGATTAAATATTTGTTAAGGGTTAGGGTTGTAATTGAAATGAATATGGTTAATGTGTTTACAACAACCTGTTTGATTTCGTGGAATCTTAAAGTTCTTGTAAGGGATTTGTTAAATGTTAGGATTAGGTACGTGGTTAAGTTATATGGATTATAATTAGAGCAAAATTGATGATATTAAATATGTGTAAAGAAAAGGGTTATTTTATTATGATGTTATAATCGGTAGAATGTTATTAAAAAAGTTCTTGAATTCCATTGCCTTAAATGGTGAATGGGGAATGTTGTTGTCCAGATTGCAAGGAATAGATAAGGTTCATAAAAATTATATTATTTAGAACTTATATGAATAGTTAAAAGATTAAGTATATGAGGTATATATGGAATTTGGTTCCTATTTTATGAGAAAAGATCGATATGTTGAAAGACATCTTTAGTTATTTAAAGAGCGTGTATTTTTTTTATGATTGTTGATTTAAGCGAATTCTTGTTGGTATTGTATGGGCAATATTGTTATGATTGTAAACTTATGAGTGTACTTTGGTAGTGCTAAGTTTTGCTTCCAAAGGCTAGGGAACTCTTTGATTGAGTTGTTTGTTCTATTTGGAGTGATTTGATTATGTAAGTCTTCTAGATGGGGTTTTCATTTAATTGTGTGGGTTGTCATAATATGTTAGTCAACCATTGTATTTCCTTGGGTAGTGCATCTAAACGTATCCATTTTTTAACCTAGTTTTCACGAATGGGGATGTTTTGTGCCTCCTTTGAATTAAGAGTAGTTTATGTGTTTTGTTGCCTCTAGTGTTTGGAGATGGTTTTGGGTTTTGTTGACTCTAGTGTTTGGAGAGGGTTTTTACCTTTGTTGCCTCCAGTGTTTGGAGAGGATTGTGACTTTGGTTGTCTCTAGTGTTTGGAGTGAGTTTTCTTTATGTGTTCCTCCTAAAGTTGGAGTGGTTTTATCTTGTTGGTTTGCACTTGGGATTCCCTTGGTGATTGGTTTTGGTTGGTATGTTGTCAAGTAGAAAAGTGGCTTCTGTTAGGGGCCAGAGCCCAAAGAGGTAAAATGGGAAACCTTCAGAGGTGGTTTAATCAAGTGATAACTAAAACAATATACTTAGAAGTTAGGTAGTTCTTCACATTAATTAAGATAATTGAGCCTCACTCATGGACACAAGGGCTTGTATAGACTTGGGATGAGATGGGAAGGCCTGGAATGGAAAGGTCATCTATCTTGTCCTTATGAGAGGTATTTGATTTTGGATGAGTGAGTATGGTGCCGAGATTCAGTAGAGGCCACCAGGACAACCCATAGTGGGGGGCGAAGCCTAGGAAGATTCCCAGAGGATATCCCATGTCGAGGTATGTGATGACACTCTTTCTATGACAATAGTTGGTATTTGGTTTTATGTGTTTGGTCTTCTTATCATACTCGATCTGTTTAATTCCTTGAAGCAATGTGACCAATGTCATTGATGTTGGAGTTGTACTTGTGTTATCCTTATGGTTTTATGGTTCATGTGTTTGGTTGTGTCAGTGTGAGTTAGCCTGTGTCTAGGGGTGGATAGTCTTGTCTAGAATTCCTTGTTACTATCTCCTTGCACAGGGGGTGAGCCTTCAGTTATCACATGGTTGGGTGGAACATGAACCTTAATTCGTTGGGTCATCTTCTTGTTCGTGTGGATGAGATTTCTAGTTGGAGAGCTCATGGGATCCAGTACTTTCATGCTTTACTCTTTTCAGTTATTATTGTAATTTATTACCCCTCTTTGTATCGAGTTGGAAGATGTAATTTGTAACCTTGGATATTGGAATTACCTCATTCGGGGAATGAGTGTTGTAATCATATTATAAAGTTTATTTTTGGAATCATGTGGTATCTTTTATGCCTTTGTTGTAATTTGATCATGTATGGAATGGATGTGTAATTAATTTTTTAAATAATTAAATGTAATGGTTTTAATTCATGTTTCTTGTTTGGGGTTAAGTAAACTCAATCTCATAACCTTAGGGGTTGTTGGCAATGTGTAGTGAACTTTCATGATTTTTGTACTTAAAAAAAATTAAAAAATTATTGCATTTGTGTTTTTAATTGCAACTTTCCCTAAGGTTGCGTGGTGGGGCGTTACACTACAAAATTAAACTTCCCATGTGTAAAGCATCTGCAACTTTATTAGATCACCCACTTGTATGATATATGACAAATGTAAAATTTTCCAATAACTCAACCCATTTAACATGTCTTTGGTTTAACTTTACTTGCTTGGTTATAAATTACAAGGCATGGTTATTAGTATAAATAACAAATTCCTTAGGAATTAAATAATGCCTCCATTTGTTCAATGCTTGAAAAATAGAATAAATTTCTTTATCATCAGATTTTTTATTTTTTTAGCCTCATTCAAATTTTCAATAAAATAAGCAACTATTTTTTCATCTTGACTTAAAATTACACCAACAACAAATCCACTAGCATCACACTTAACTTGAAAAACTTTATTAAAATCTAGTAATGCTGAAATTGGTTGTTGTTATCTTCTTTTTTATTAATTGAAATCCCTTTTTAGTTGTTTCTATCCATTCAAAAGGTTACTTGTTACCCTTGATTGTTTCTACAATTGGATCACAAATCCCACTAAAATTTTAATGAACTTCCTATAAAAATAGGCTAAGCCATGAAAACTTCTTACTTCAAAAATCTTCCTTGGAGTAGGCCATTCTATTATAGCTTTTACATTTTTTGGGTCCATTTTAAAACCATCTTTAGATATAAAAAAACCCAAATAGATTCACTTAGGTTTAAAAACTGTACACTTCTTAAGACTGATTAAATTTTTTCTTGTTTCAACTTACTCAAACCAATCTTAAGTGTTTGATATTTTCTTCCTTTGATAGACTATATATTAGAATAACATCAAGATAGAATATGAAATTTTTTCCTATGAATTCCTTAAGTAATTCATTCATCAGTCTCATAAATGTACATGGAGTATTCCTCAAACCAAATGAAAAAATACTAACCATTCATAAAGAACATCATTTTTTATAAATGTTTCTTTCCATTCAACAACTTCTCTAGTTCTAATCTAGTTATACCCACTCTTGAAATCTATTTTGGAAAACTATTTAGCGCCACTCATAAAATCCATTAAATTATTCATATGAGGCAAAATAAATCATTACTTGATTGTAATCTTATTGATGGATTTGGAATCTGTACACATTATCCATCCACCATCCTTCTTTAGGCTCAACATTGTAGGAAAAACACAAGGACTTTAACTTTCTCTCACCAGTAATTTGTCAAGAAAATCTTGCACTTTGACTATGATCTTTCCATTCTCCCTTGGAGTCCTTTTGTAAATTGCTTTGTTTGGTAAGCTAGCTCTAGGAATGAAATATGTATGATTTCTAATACTCCTTATTCATGGTATCTCATTAGGAAAATCATCCACCATAATAAGAATAAATTCATGTGACATTCTTTGAATTTATATAGGTAAATCAACTAACTTTGTGCTAGTTAGAATTGCTTTTGGTTTTTTAATGAGAGTAAAATTTTCCTCCTCATTCTTAATTTGGTGCAAAAATCACTTACCACTAACCAAATTAACAACTTATAATTTTATTTTATTTTGGTTCCGTCATCTTTCTTTGGTATAAGTTTATGCTTATTTTCTTCCTTCTTAAGAGTATAAGTATTTCTCCTTCCATCATGAATTTCATTCATGTCATATTGCCAAGGTCAATCCAAAAGAGCATGACAAACATCCATAGGAATAATATCACAAATTACCTGATCTTTATAACTCGCAACCTAAAATTCTACTTCAGACTATTCATTCACCACTTGATTGGATGTCCTTGAACTACAACCACGAAACCTTGTAGGGAGTAGGGTGTGTTTTCTTTTCTAATCCTAACTTATCCACCATCTTTATCGAAACTATATTGTCAGTACTTCCATTATCAGTAATAACTTTTCAATATTTAAATTTTTTCTTGCACATTGTTCTTAACAAAGATTTTCTTTGGGTAGTTTCTTGTATCTCCTTGTTTGAATTCAATATGACTCATTTCATTAACATGAATTCTCTTGCTTCTGGTGTTTCTTCATTTGGAGGTGATCATACAATTACTTCATCTACTTGTGCAATATGTGCATTTCCCTAGCTTAAATAGAAGGATTCTATTGACATTCATAAGATTTTTGTCCATACTTGTTACATTTGTAGCATCTTTTTTGAAAATCTCTATCTTTGCATCTAAAATATGACCTACCTCTAAAATTATTACCTCTTGTTGGTTGCTCTAGTTTCCTTGAACTGATAGTTCCATCTCTTTGAGTTTGAAATTGTCCTCTTCCTCTTTTTTGTCCTATCTTTTGAATTTGTTTTCTCAAAAATTTATCTTCATCTTTTAAAGAAAACTAGTATTCCTCTTCTACTATCTTCAAGGGCAACAAACTAATCTAATTATGAATGCCATATCTCAAGCGATTAACATACCTAGCTACCTTTTTAGGTGTTTCCTCCATTTGAATAGCCTGATGTTAACTCTATAAAACTCTTCAATATACTCTTTTAAAGACATTAGTTTCTATTTTAAATTCTGCATTTTTTTAAACAAAGTGATTTGATAGTCTTTAGACATGAATTTACCTTTTAGTTTGAAAACCATTCTATCCCAACTCTTGATCTTAGCTTTTCCTTTATTCCTCCATTCATCTTGCACTTTGTCCCACCAGAGAGATTCCTGACCCTTTAATCTAGTTACAACAAATTTCACTCTCTTATCTTCATCAAAATTATCATACTCAATGTACTTATCTAGAGGACCAATCCAATCGATCAGTTCTTCTACATTTGATATACCATCATACACTACAACTTCCACTCGCAGTTTGGAACTTGGCCCTAGGTATGTGCAAGATCATCATGGAAAAAATAGGCCCTTAAGTGGAAATAAAATTTAGAAAAATCAGAGTTAGACAACTTAACGTAAAAATTTGAATAAGTTATCTATATTATTTCAAAAATATGTAACAATAGAATCTATATAAAATTGAATGTAGTTTCTAAACTACTAGGTTTATTTTAAAAAAGATCTATTTGGTAAAAATTTGAAATTTCAATGTAGTAGCACTTAAATTTCAGCAAAAGAATAAGAAGTAGGTGTTTGTCTGACCACCCTAACCACAATAAAATGATAATATTATTTTATAATATTTTAGATATAAGTAGAGTACTAATGTTCTGATGTGATGCATATTTTTTTTATAATTTTTTTCCAAGTAAATAATTAATTATGAATTTTTTATTGTACAACTTTTAAAAAATATAAAAATCTTGTATGTTTGACCACCTTAACTTTGTCAAAACTTCATGAAATTCTTTTTTTTTTTAATCCTATAGTATGTGAAGCATAGAATGTGATGCATGTTTTAGATTCAAAAAATGTGATAGTGTTTGAAAGATATAAATGTTTTTCAATCATCCTATTAATCAGGACTTTAGTCGTAATTCAAATAGAAAATGAATAATAATAATTTATTAAATTCAAAGTAAAGCATAATTTCTATTGGTGGAAAGCTAAGAATCTCCTTTAAAAACCCTTTTCGTTTTATCAAATTTGAGTAAAAAAAAGTTGTTAGCCACATACCCTACACATACCCATCATATCGCCACTTTTTGGCCCATCATGATCCTACACATACCCCCTACAACTGCTTTAATTATTCTTTCTTGTGGAAACAAATTCTCCTTTTGGTTTTGATTCTTCTTCAAAAGATTCTACTTCTTGTTCATTGACATCTCCATTGTCAACATCTCACCTTTGTGTCATTTCCATGGCCTCTAACCATTCTTGAAGGTTTCTCACTTCAAACAAGTGTTAGCGACAGGCCTTCCTTGACCTCAACCTCATTCTCATCCTCTAACTATCAATGCCATCCATTGACAAAGAAAATATCCTCTTAAACCTTTAGGAATTCTTTCCTGCTTTGCTAAAAAATAATTTACTTTTCATATGCAAATTTATGAATGATATTTTAATTCCAATTTGCAACAAATTTTATATTTTAAAAATGCCCATCATACTTCTGTTTATAATAACTTATTCACCAGAATGAATTTCTCAAAACTATTTCTAAGTTTTTTTCTACACATTCCCAACTTTTCTAAATCATTTTGAATTTCTTGATTTCATCAAGAAATGAGAAAGCTATAAATATTTTACTGAGACTGTTTTTTTAAAAATCTGACATTTTTTTAATTTTTCTATAGTAAAACACTTGACACAATAACCCCATCCAAATTACATCTTAACAATACAAAACTTGTTTGTATTTACCTCTGCTGAATGCTACAGACCATGGATTTGGTGATTTTTCACTAGTATAATGAGTTTATAAACTGCTGCTTATGGGGGTCTTTCAAACATAAAACTTCTTATAAAAATTCTACAATATGAGATCTATCCTACTCACCTTTCGCAAGAAATAGAGTCATTTAATTCAAACCACAAAGAAAACAAAACTCTAGCGAAACCACTTAACACTCAATCTAAAATTTGTATGTTTTTTTCGTGGTTTCTTTATGCTTAGCTGTAGCTTTAGAGTTTACTTTTTTTCAATTTACAATCTCAATAAAAGGTCCAGTTTTCTAACACACTTTATCTGTGGCTTGATCACCTTTTTTGACCTCAATAACAATTTGAATCTAGTCCAATGACTTGCAGTAATCAACTTGGCATGACTTTTCTCCTCTTTTCTGTTGTGACCTTTTCAATATGCTTATGACTTCTCTTTTCAAACAGAGCTTCGATCTCAACTACTACAAACACTATGCACCTAGATTTCCCACGATCAGTGCCTCTGATACAAAAATTGTAGCAAAATACATAGCATAGAAATTTAAAACCTGTTTAAGAAATTCACGCAACAATATTAGACACAAACATCGAAAAAATCTACAAAGAATATGGCTATCAAATATTCTAATTAATGAGATTTTGTACATATTATTCTGTTTACATGAGAAATCTCCTTATCCGTAGGCTAGGACATGGCCTGTCTTTTATACTAAATAATAGGCTAGGTTAAGCCTAAAACTAATTCAAAAAATTCATTCTATTTAGAAAAGTAAAATAGCAATCCGTACAATTCCTCTAACTTCCTATATTCTACTTGAAACAAATTGATTGAAAGGATTGTAAGGAACTTATAACCTCTCATTATTTTATCTAGAAATATTAGAATAAAACCAAACAAATAGGATACACCTACATCACATTAAAACTCTAGAATTCATATTTATATCTAGATTAACCTTATATGATTGTTTAACGAGGACTATTTACTAAATTTTCCACATTAAAATCTTCAAGTACATCCTAATTTCCTCATCTATTGGTTTCTCATTTTTTTCATTATTAAGGGACCTTCATTTTTATTATATTTTTATTTTTTTTAATTTTTTTTAAATATCATCTCAAAGAAGTTTTCCCTGGGGGAATTAAAATTTTCATTTTTAAAGTTTTTTGATGTTTTAAGTATGCATAAACTTTAAAGACTAAGGAACTTGTCTTGTTCCCCAAAATAAGTTGTTGGTTCTAATCATATATCAAAAACATTATTATGGCTATTGATAAAGAATAGTCATTAATTACTATGAACTCATATCTAGCTTTACAATTTTCAAATATGTGCACAGACATAGGATGTTGTTGGTTCTAACAAATGAGGTCTAGATAGATTAGTGGAAGATAGAAAAATTGTAATGCAAAGTTTAAGATTACAAACATTTATCTTTTTGAAGAGGGTATCCAAGTTAACTAGTTAAGGACTCCTTGAAGTCCTGTCACTTGAAATATTTAACAATGGGAAATGAGATTACCATAGTATGAGAGGTGAAAATGTATGAAGTGACAATGCTTCAAACAAAATACAAGTATCTGAGAAGAAAAAATAGAAAATATGAGGATAATAATGATGATATGCCCTTGTAGAGTAAGAAATGGAAATGAAGAAAAAAAGGTGAAATGACTGATTGATTTATGTCACCTCTAGATGTTATCCATGTGCAAACTACATGTGTGATCTGTCAAAATAACAAAAGATAAAGAAAGAAATATCAAATGAAAGATGGAAAATGATGCAAAAATTTAAGGGATTAATGTAATTTAAATATGATTATGCATGAAGATAATATTTATTATGTTTTTATTAATAGAAAAAAATAGGTTTTGAAGGGACCTGAAACCCTTTATATCATAAGCCTATAGTTGAATTATCTATTAGTATTATCGCAGTTGAGGTTCCCCAATATACTAACTTTAATGGATGTCTCTCGTACCCCTATGTTAGTAGTTAAAACAATTCTAAATCAAGTATCCTCCCTCATCGACCTAGTATGTAGTGGTTCCACCTTTGATATCCTATAAATGACTATGAGAAAATCACATAATTACCTTTGTGCTTTAAAAAGAAAAGAAAGACTGTATACCTAAGAAAATATTGTTTTCCCAACCTAAAATGGTCCATTGCATTCCTCATTGAAAGAAATAAAAGATACCTATGATGGGGAATCCTTCTATTAACGCTTCCCAAGATACAACCCATGTGAGAAGAAAAAGAGGTGCAAAGAAGCATAAATGTAGATATCCTACCATCACTCAAAAACTAGATAAAAGGAATAAAAACTTACCTAATGACCAATAACTAATCCAAACTAGCTCTATTGAGTTATTACCCTCCCATCCATCCTTGTCTTCACTTGACTCAACACTACCATCCTCACCAAACCATGCAATTTAAACTTACTTATCATAGTCCAAGAAAAGAATGAAAGTATCATATGAACAAAATTAATCATGAATAGTCTATTGTGATAAATTTGTATAGTGAAGAAGAAGAAGATAAGATAGAAAAGAAAAAAGGATATTATAATGAACTAGACCTTATATTTTCTAAATCAATGAATTGAAATGGGGGCCCAACCATGATGATCCTCTTTCTAAGAGTGATCCACCATATTTTGAACTTGGTATTATTATTTTTATAACACTTGTTGTATTCGATTTAGCATATTTTCTATCTTTTATTTACGATGAGAAAGATTGGGATGTAGACAATTTTCTATAGATCAACTCATATGTGTTGTACTTTTGTGTATTTTCTTGCACATGATTCAATCTCCCACGTTGTGTCACTTGATGTGTATTTATGTTTGTTAGTTTTCTTTGGGTGACCCTTGTTGTTCCCATTGTTATAAGGACATGTAAAGGAAAAAATTTTCTTATGATATTTTTTCTATTTATACCTATATGCCTCTTTATATCATGAACAAATTTTTGACTTGTGTTTTCCTTTTCAGGATTATGCATTGCATTGAGACATTTACATATCTTTAATGTCGACTTTAAAGTTTTTATTTTTGGATTAATGTCTCATTCCTCTATTGTGTTTGTGATACCATGAGTATCTGGGTAATGATGTTGATTCCAAGAATAATCATATTACATATTATCTATGGTCTATACTAACACTAAATTTATGGATCCGTTACATGACATCTTGTGTATTTTAAGTGGCTCTATCTTGGGGGAAACCCCTTGTAATGAGTAAATCTTATTGGGAACATATCATTGGCATAGGGTTTTCCAATAAGAACTTGTGGTATTTTATGTTGCATGTATTGTCTTAGTCTACTTTAAATGCAATTGCTCATAGTTTGTGTTATAAATTAGGTTAATGTTGGGGCATGAATTCTATTATGTGTGTCACTTTGCTCGCATGTGTTCTACTTACTAGTGCATTAGCTTGTTATTTTAATCTTTTTTACCACCTTATTAGAACTATTGGGATTATTATTCCATGTATGGTTTACATGAGGACACACCTAGTGAATTTTATACTCCACTTGTCCTTGTGTGTTTTACATTTTCTATTGTGAATTTTTTTTCCTAGTGGATATCATAATTGACTAGCTTGTTGTGCTTTGGTTCATGGATCAACTAGAAAATAAAAAAATTGTTTAGATTATGATTAATGAACACATCGGGTATGGATCCTAGTAATATTAATGCAAACCCTACTATTCCATGATTTTCATACCTCCTTTTCATGTTTGTGTTATGATTTCATTGTTTTTTTTGTATTGTATTGTATTTTTGTCTTTCTATTATGTTTTTGTTATGTTGTGTTTTGTGTTTTCATAATGTATGCTTCATTTTTTATATGATGTGTTGTACCTTATATACATGTGTTACTTTATCCCTATATTGTCTTGCCACATGACCTTGAATCTAGGGGCTAGAACATCCTCTAGATTTAATGACATCATATCTCTTTAATATTTGGGTAATTGATCCCTTTTTAACATCTTATTACTTTAGTGTGAGTATTAGTTTAATTTTATAGTCTAAGCCTAAACCCTAAAACCTAAACCATATGTTTAGCTTTCCCTTATGTGTTTGGGCCAAATTATGTATTTAACTACCCAATTTCCAAATATTATTTGAAATATGATGCATTTATTACCGTGGAAAGGAGGTCGGTATGTAGAGCTCTATGGAATTTGAATGGTCATCTACCATTTTCTTCCTTGAGGTTTGTGATAATTGCTTTAAGCTCATATTCGTGTTCTTTGTTTTCTTTGAATCATTTGCTCTCCTTCTTCCTTTTGAATCACTTCATAATCTATGTTTCATTAGTATTATTGTTATTTATTTGATCTATCTAGTTCAAGGTTATGTGGTTTTTGATTTTTGATTTTTGAATTTTCTTCCACCACCCTCAACTTAACCTGTTGATGTAATTTTTCCTTGATTTAACCCTTAGCCTTTGCATATGTTGAAGCTTCTTTGATATGTTGTTTACTAGGGATGGTGAAATGGATTAATGATGGATACAAATTTTGTGGTTTATGTGTGATGTAGAAAAATGCCCCTTTGTCATTTTCATGGCCTTTTAGGTCTTGTTTCATGGTGTTGGAACTATGTTGCTTTGATTTTATGTTGGAACATGCTTGAAAATGATTATTTGGGTATGAAAATTCAAAGAATGGCATCTTCTAAAGGTGTTGTGAAGTGTTGTAGGAAATTTCTACATTCTTCTAAACTTTATTTAATACATTTCACCTAAAAATCACCTTTTTACTCATCAAGTCCTATTTTGAACTGTTGTAAAGTCTTGTAACAATATTTTGCGCTTTTATATGCACGTCCCCTTATTTACACCTTTCTCATGCTTTATTTTTTCTCCTTACGCCCTCATATGACTTAATTAAGTGTATTTTTGAGTGTTATCTTGACAAATAACATTAAATACAAAATTATTCCTGACACTTGTATTTAGGTCCTAGGTGGGACCCATTCGTCATGGGTGGTGAATGAATCCCCCTTGGCACCAAATTCAAAATATTTCAAATTTCCTTTTAGGATTTTATTCAAAAACACTTGATGTCAGTCTATGATGAGGTATGAATAGATAGTAAGGCACAATAATTGTATAAATAAGTGATTTTCACCTCATTTTACAATTCCTCACTCAAGTATTCAATCTCCTAACACATTCAAGCAATCTCTAGCATTTTACATCATCAATTCAAGCACTTTGAAGCTACCATTGACATTACTTCAGACTTACAAGATCAAGGGTTAGGTGATTTGATATCATTTGCATGTTATTACTTTATCTTTCCCTTGCATTTCATTATATTTTCAAGGATTTAGTCACCAAAAGTGGCGTTTGACCAAGGCAAACCACTATTCATTAACCCCTAATCATTTTTCCCCTTTTGCTTGTGTATTTACAACATTTTGTTTGTATATTTGACAGGTTATAAGGTGTTGAAGATTTATTTTTATGTCAACTAGGTGCTTCAATTCAACATAAGTCAATTTCAAGCATGGAAAGAGTTATTTTTCCATTTTTTGTAGTTTGACTTTGACAACTCGACAAACAAACATTCCTAGATCTGGTGTTGCAGAGTTGTCCCTTGGTTTTTAAGAAATTTTGGAGAGGACTGATTCACCACCTATAGAAAATGAGTCCCACCTTAGGACTAGAAAGTTGAGTTGTGTTAGATTTTAGATCTCGATAGATAGAAACCAACTCTTGATAGTTTTTCACTATTAGGTGGACTGATTCGCTAGCCTCGGTGAATGATTCCCACTGTGAAAAATTAGTGAATTTTATCAACATCCAAGACACTCCATAATCTTCACATTTCATTTAGGTGAACTCATATTTGCCCCTATACTTTATGTTCTACAAAATTTCCTCATTTACATAGTTGTTTGCATATCATTATGTGTTTTCAAACATAGCTTAAATTGCACTTTTGCATTCATTTTAGTTCATTTTAATTAATCAATTGCATTTATTTAAGTTAATTTACATCATATCGCATTGTGCATATCCTAATTTGAGTGTTACATAAGCATTTTGGGACCTAATCTCTCTCCTTTTAGGTGAAAAACCCTAGAAGTGTAAGAGTAGCATTTAGGTTTCCAAAAATCTATGTTTTAGTATGCTAGATAGGTTAGGTTGTAATGTGACATGATAGATTTATTTACATATGTTATGATATAAACGATAGTTTTGACCAAAAATATTATAAACTAAATTGTATTTAGGGACATTAGACATACGAACTAAAAGGTTGTCGACTAATAATTTTTACTGATGAATATTATGTGGAATATCCAAAAAGGATTCAATAAAGGCCATCTCCTATACATTTTTATCATTTATTTTGAGTATTAGATCTTACATTGTGATAGAGAAATGAATAGAACACAAACTTTAAACTTGTTTAAGAAATTCAAGCGACATTATTAGACACAAACATCTAGAAAATTTGTAAAGAATATGGCTATAAAATATTCTAATTAATGAGATTTTTGTACATATTATTCTATTTTCACAAGAACTCTCCTTGTCGTTAGTCTACAATATGGCCTATATTTTATATTGAATAATAGGCTAAGTTAAGCCTAAAACTAATCCAAACAAATTCATTCTATTTAGAAAACTAAAATGACAATCCCTACAATTCCTTTAACTTTGTATCTTCTATTTGAAACAAATTGATTCAGAGGATTGTAAGGAACTTACAACCTCTCATTATTTTATCTAGAAATATTAGAATAAAACAAAAAAGATACTACACCTGCATCAGACTACCCAAGAAGAAAGACTTCTTCATGTTCTCCTAGCCATGAGTTCATAAATACTACTACCATACTTGGTTAATTCTAAAGTTGTCATCCATGCAACATCTTCAACTAGTTGACCTTTCCATTTAACTAAATACTAAAAATATTCTTTACCTCTTGTCTTTTTAACCATCTTCTCATCTAAAACCTCCTCAATCTCCAAGGGTTCAGCTATAGGTAACTATTTCTCACATTTAATTATATGTTCTTTTTAAACATAAAATGTATATGTTTTTGAAAAGTAAAAAATAGGTTTTATAGGGACCTGAAACCATAAAGTTAAAACATACAAAGATAGAGCATTAAAAGTTTGAACAAAAAGACCGCTGTCCCAAAAAGGAAATGACAGCAAAAAGAGACAACAAGGTCCAAAAAAAGGACCACCGAAAAGCCAGAAACAACCACAGTAGCACTACTCCAAGGTGTTCATCAACTCCTCGGCTTCCTTTTCAGCTTCACTCATATCCTGTAACCCCTGCTTGAGGATTTGAACCATGTGTGGAGAAGTAGGGGCCTTCCTCTTCATATTAGCCTAGGTTTGAGTCGGAATCCCTTCAGCAACAGAACTGCTACAACCTTTGTTCGCATCCAAGTCCACAACCAGCGTGCCCTTTTGATTTTTCTCTAACTTTTCCACCATAGCATTGATGATGATAGCATTGTTCTTGGCAATTTTATAATTATTCTCCAAAGTGGCCCTGATATTTTAGCCAATCTTGGACATTTTGCTCTCCAACCTAGTCAATCTTTCCTCCTACACCTGTTGTCTTTTCCCTGTTAAGGGGGTGTCCTATCCCTTATTCTCATTACAATTCCAGCTTATCTTCTACTCCAGTTCCATGACTCTGCTGCTAAGATCTCTATTACGGCCAATCAAATCACAAACATCCTTCTGGGTCCACTTAAGAATAGTGACCAGGCCATCAGTACTTTTTTCTGCCACAATCATAATGTCCTAAGGCATGAGGTTATTCAGGGCATAAATACTTTCGCCCTAATTAGGGGAGTTTTTAGGGGCATTCACAAGTCTTCTAGATGTGGGGGCACTAGGGGCCAACTCATTACTGACGCTAGGTTTATCAGAATGAATTTCCAAAGAATTCCTAGAGTACGAGACCAATTTCGTAACTGAGGTACCTTTAAAACTAGAAACCCAACCTGGGGTAGGGAAACCAGGAGACTGCTGAGGATTAGGACAAGATGACGAAGCAGAACCCGAGTTAGGGCAATCAGGCGGGGGTTACAGATTAGGACCAGAAGGTGGAGCTGAACCCAAAAGGACATTTGGGTAAGAAAGGGACTGGAAAATAGTGGTTTTAGACCCAACAGTGGCAAAAGCAAGAGGGGCCAGGGGATCATTCTCCCTGCTACTCTCTGTATCCTCATCATCCAAATCTCCAACATCAACAGTTTTAGGCAAAGCAGGTAAATTTTGATAATGCTCAAAGATGAGCCTGACAAGACCAGGGTGAACAATAGCATTCCGCCTAGGGTTTCTTTCAACATCATCAAGGCAATTCTTTAGAGAAGAAAATAAATAAAAAGGAAAATAGATACGAACCTTGTGACGAAAGTGGTTCAAAATGGAAAAGTGATAACCATATGCCCTGGTGAAGCGCCCATCAACCATGATGTACTCCATAATGACTCTTAAAACTTTCCTCCAGATTGATTTAATGGACTCCACATCAAAGTAGCTATTGGCAACCTTGACCAGCTTAGCCTTTTCCTTATATTTTTTAGGAAATCTAATGATCACTTCATCAAAGAACCAACGGTCCCTGTAAAATTTCACACCCTCAATTGAAAGACTAGTAATTTCACCAATGATTTTCTCATTCAGCTTAACACTCCTACCAAACAACACTATCTCACCATTTTTCCAATTTTTGGGGAAATAGTCCAGCACCATCTCGTCAGTACCATGGAGCTTTTCCAAAAACGGGACTAAACCTCCCTTTTCAAATTTTTCCCAGGCTTTAGCATTCTTTCTGTGCTCTTGAAAGTGGCTCGGCTTAACACGTTTTCTCTCTCCCCCCATCTTCCAAGCTCTGTTATACCACACCCTATAGTTGCTTTGGGTCATGTTTAAGCATATTTTATCAAACACCCAGAAAGCGTGCCGAAAACTCTTCTTGAAAAGGAGAATGACGTCGGTCCCATCAAATCTAATGAAATCAACATACCTAAACTTTATCCGCTTCATCATGGCGAAGAAAAACTTCTCTTCCATGCATTGAATCATAATAAATTAGCGCTTTCACCTTAGAATGGAGGTAATCATTCTTCCTCCACGTGTTTTCTCAGCCCTTCTTAACCCCTTCATTGGAAAATTAATTAGCCACCTTATTGGCTTCTCTGTAGGTGTGGGACACTTTCACTTTGTTGAATTTACTTAATAAGGCAATCGTATCTTCAATCCACTTTTTGATGGTCCACGAAGGAGGGGTAAGCCCAAGAATGCAATTTATTATATTCTTAGAATCACCCTCCAACCAAAGACATTTCGCATTCATCTTAAAAGCCAAGTTAACCGCGTGATAAGCCCCAACAGCTTCTGCAACATGATTAGTTTGGGTGTCGATGCCCATAGCAAAAGCCACAATAAAAGCGCCCATATTGTCCCTTAAAACACACCCACTGCTAGCTTTCCTAGGGTTGCCTTTAGCAGCACCATCAAAATTGACTTTCAACCACCTCAAAGGTGGCAAAGTCCATCTAGCATTCTCCCTCCAAAAAAAGTCCGGCGTGGGGACATTTAAAGCTACTAATTTTTAATTCCACTTTTCAACAGTGGCAATATCAAAAGGAGACCAAGTAGCTTTGTTAACCATTTTTCTAGGGATTAAAGATAAATTTTCCTTTATAGCCCTGACAATTTTTTCATACAAGTCCCCCTCCGACTTCTCTTTTTCCCTAAACACTCTGTTGTTCCCTTCCTTCCAAATATTCCATGATACAAAAGGTAGAACAAAAGACCAGATCCTACACACAAAAGGGTTTTTTGATGGAGCTTTCCATTGCAAGAAAAATTCTTCGATCGTAGTAGGGGAAACCCAAGCCATTTCAAGAAGCATAAAAATTTTGCCCCAAATGTGTGAAACAAAAGGACAATGAAGGAAAAGATGATTAACAGTCTCAACATCATTCTTGCACATGTAGCATATGTTAGGTAATTGAATTCCTCTTTTGCAAAGATTTTCCAAGGTGAGAATCTTGTTCTGAAGCATGATCCAATAGAAAATATTGATTTTAGGAATCAAGAGATTAATCCAAGCCTTAGCCCAGAAGGGCAGAGGCTCTAGCAGACTAACCAGCATAGAAGTAGTAGAAGAAACTAAAAAAGAGCCAGACGGATTGTCTATCCAGACATCAAGATCATCCACCTGGTGTTGAACCAATCTTAGGGCCCTGAAGGTAGACTAAACATGGCTAAGATCCAGACTAATGGTCTTTAAATCAACCCAATCCCCATCCCTCTAGTAATCTTTGACCAAGACCCCGAATTCCCTTTTATAATCATTCATCCATATACTAAATTTCTCATTTCTGATTAAAGGATCCTTAAAAAGACATTTATCTTCCCAAAATCTAACATTATTTCCTTTTCCAACAAGCCAACCAGTCCCCATTTCCAGCAACTTTCCTCCTCTACTCATATCATTCCAGCAAATAGACCCATGAGGTAAGAAAGAAGAATTAATAACATCATTAAGAGACTCACAACTGCTAAAATATTTTTCTTTTAAAGTATCTTGCCATTCCCCTCTCAAAGTAAGAGTTCTCTAGAGCTATTTAGCAAGAAGGGACAGATTCAACACTTTAATTTTTCTTAAGCCTAGGCCACCTCTTGATTTAGGTCTGCAAACCAGGTCCCAACCAACAAGTGGCAGTCTCTTCTTGTCCTCCACACCAGACCAGAGAAACCTTTTCTGAATTTTTTCAATAGCCTCAGCATATTTAGCAGGAATTTTAAATAAAATGAGAGCATACACAGGTAAATTTTGCAAAGAAGCCTTGAGGAGCTAGATTTTTCCAGCTTGACCGAGAAGAGCTCCTTTCCACCCCGATAGCTTCTTATTGAATTTTTCAACCAAAGAGATCCAGAATGAGTCCAAAATTTTAATGCATAGAGGCAAACCAAGATAGGTTGACGGTAGAGGCTATATCCAGCATCCAAGAATCTGAGCAAGTTTAACTTGTCTATGCTTAGGAGTGTTGAGGAAGAAAATTGAACTCTTAGCCCTATTAACAACTTGCCCAGAAGCAGATTCGTAAAGATTCAGAATCCTTTTGAAAGTATTAGCTTCAGTCACAATGGATCTTCCCATGAGAATGGTATCATCAACAAATTGTTGGTGGGAACAGGTTAGAAGAGAAGAGGAAGGTCTTAGACCAACAAGGGATCTTTGGTCAATAAGATTTTTAATATTTCTTCCCAAACACTCAGCCAAAATAGTAAACATAATAGGAGAAATAGGATCTCCCTGTCTAAGACCTCTGGAAGTCTGAAAAAACCTTGAAGGTGATCCATTCACAATGACAAAAGTAGTAACCATCGAAACAAGCCGATTCATCAACTGGATGACTCTGTTATTAAAACCAAACTTGACCAAGATTTTAAATAAAAAATTCCAATCTACCTGATCATATGCTTTAGAAATGTCCAATTTAAGAATGAACCCTTCAGTCTTCAAGACCGTTAAAGAATGTAAATTCTCATGAACAGCGATAACAGAGTGCAGAATATACCTACCTGGCACAAAACCATTCTGTTGTGGAGAAATCAATTGAGGAAGCAAATAAAGCATTCTTGTAGTTAAGACCTTCGAAATGATTTTATAGATAGAGTTGCAAAGGCTGATTGGCCGAAAAGCTTGAAACTCTGCAACCCCAGGTTTTTTTGGAATAAGGACCACAAAAGTAGCATTAACTTCTTTCAAAAAACATCTTGATCCAAAGAATTCCTTGACAGCCTTCTCAACATCCAACTCAACAATTTCCCAGAACACTTGGAAGAAGAATAAAGGAAACCCATCAGGTCCGGGAGCTTTATTGCCATCAAAAGAGAAAATGGCTTTCCTTATTTCAGCCTTTGAAGGAATAGTAGTGATCATAGAATTTTCATTAAGACCAATAACCTAGGGTATAGCCTCAAGCAAGGAGTCTTGAGCTTCAGGCTTAATCTCTCCATTACAAGAAAGAAGGTTATTGAAAAAAAGAACAACCTATTTCTTGATATCATCTTCCTCCTCAAACCTAGTCCCATTAACATTAATGTGAGCAATTCTATTAGCAGCCCTATGTTTTGAAGTAGATAGGTGAAAAAATCTGGTGTTCCTATCTCCCTCAGTCAGCCAAGACACCCTAGATCTTTTCCGCCAAAAAATTCCTCTAAGTTAGCAATGATGTCATGCAACTAAATGAGAAGATCATTTTCCTTTTCTCTGTAATTATCAATGTACCCCCATTTTTGGATTTTAGCTTGGATCTCCTAGAGTTTATCCTGAATATCCATCTTAGTTCCAAAGATATTCCCAAAGGCATCCTTTTTCCATCTCATCAAATTAAATTTCATTTCCTTTATTTTTTTTGTAATCCTAAACATAGCTATGCCATTTATATCAATATTCCACCAACTCCTGATTTCCTAAAAAATTTGAGGATTAGATAACCAAAAAATTTTGAATCTGAAAGGGGAGTTCTTTTTCACCTTGGTAGGATTCGTCATTAAACAAATGGAAAAATGATCAGATCCCACCCTTGATAGAGCCCTCAAAGCACAAAATTAGTCTATAAACCATTGATCTGAAACAAGGGCCCTATCAAGTCTCACTTGGATCAAATCAGACCCAATTCTCCTATTAGTCCAGGTATAAGAAGCACCTTGCAGGTCAAGGTCTATCAAGGCATTACTGTTAATGAAGTTAGAGAGGCCTAATTTGCTATCCCAGTTAATTTGAGAACCCCCAAATTTTTCATCATTCAGGAGAGGAGTATTGAAGTCTCCCATGACCACCCAATGCTCATTAGAAAAACACTTTCGAAAAGCAGACAACTCACACCAAAAGGAATTTCTAGCATTCTTACAGTTTGGGGCATATATATTGGATTGAATCCAACAAAAATTGTCTCTTATGTGGGTAAATCTAGTGGCCACAAGATTACCATTCTCCATTAAGGGTTCACCTCTAATAAACAGCTTGTTTAGAAAAGTAACAATTCCCCCTGAAGCACCAACAAAACTATTTCCATGAGACATCAAATGTATATGTTGATTCCTCAGTTTCATTTTCCTTGTAAGGGTACAAATTTGCAACATTAAAAATTGGATAAATTCAAATGTTAGGTAAAAGTGTAATTTCATATGCATTTGAAGAAAACTTCCTCACAATTTTGCAAGGTCTAATCTTTTGAAGATTCAACTTATTATATTCTCTCTTTGGAAACCTTTCTCTTCTGAGATATGCCAATACTATATCAACAATTTGAAAATTCCACTTTTGTCTTTTTAAATTTGTGCTTTGCTTATACTTGTTACTTTACTATAATTTATTCTTCACATGTTTATGCAATTCCTACATGGCTATAATTCACCTTAAAAACTCATTATATCTTCTTTTCCTAAGCCTCTGAATTCATAAATTCCTCTTGGATGTATTCCCTACATGACCTGAAATGGACTTAATCATGCACTTATGTTTGGTGAGTCATTGTAAGTAAAGTCTTCTTGTGGTAATACATGATCCCATTGCTTGGGATTTTCAATAGATAGACTTCTTAAAATATTCCCCAAACTCCTATTTATTCCCTTTGTTTTCCCATCAATCTATGGGTGCTAAGTTGAACTGAAGTTGAGGCTGGTTCCTAATTTTTTTGATAAAGTTCTCCAAAAATGTCCCACAAATCTAGTATCCCTGTCTAAAACTATACTTTTGGGAAGTCCATGTAACCTCATAACATCTTTGAAAAAAAAAATTGCCACATGAGTTGCATCACTTGTCTTAAAACAAGGTATAAAGTGATCCATCTTTGAAAATCTATCTACAACAACTAAAATTGAGTCATTACCCCTTTTAGTTATAGGAAAACCCAATACAAAATCCATGCTTACAAAGTCCCATGGTCTATTTGGAATTGGAAATGCTTTGCATAACCTAGTGTTCTATCTTCTTCCTTTGGAATACTAACAAATCCTACATCTTGCAATAAACTTCTTCACATCAGCTTGCATACCTAGCCAAAATAAAAATCACTTAATTGAGCAAAAGGTTTATCTTGCCTAAAATATCATGCAAGTCATCCACTATGTTCTTCCTACAAAAAATTATCTCATGGAACATTTTGGAACAAATAATTGACTACCTTTCAATAAAAATTCTTCATGTATCATATAATCAATCCATGAAGTTTTATCCTTGTTCACAAGATTTTTACAAGAAG
The DNA here is from genome assembly GCA_007258455.2 of Sequoia sempervirens. Taxonomy (NCBI): domain Eukaryota; kingdom Viridiplantae; phylum Streptophyta; class Pinopsida; order Cupressales; family Cupressaceae; genus Sequoia; species Sequoia sempervirens. The sequence continues at coordinate 67,918 of VDFB02273333.1, read as the reverse complement.
CTTAGGCTTCTTTCAAATCAACTTCTTCTTTATACATTTCCTTTAAATTATCAAATCCTCAGACATTTTCTTTGAAATCCCACAAAATTAAACTTCTCATGCTTAAAGCATCTGCAACTTTATTAAAGTACCCACATGTATGCTTGATGAAAAATGTAAAATTTTGAAAAAACTCAACCCATTTGACATATCTTTCATTCAACTTTACTTGCTTGGTTATAAAATACAAGGAATAGTTATTAGTATAAAAAATAAATTCCTTAGGCATAAAATAATGCCTCTATTTATTTAATGCTTGAACAATAGCATAAAATTATTTATCATAGGAGGAAATTTTTTGTTTAGCCTCATTCAAATTTTCACTGAAATAAGCAACTATTTTTTCATCTCGACGTAAAATTGCACCAACAACAAATACACTAGCATCACACTTAACTTGAAAAACTTTAATAAAATATGGTAATGCTAAAATTGGTTGTTGTTATCTTATTTTTTATTAATTGAAATCCTTTTTCAGTTGTGTATGTCCATTGAAAAGGTTGCTTATTACCCTTGATTATTTATAAAATTGGAGCACAAATCCCACTAAAATTTCTAATCAACTTCATGTAAAAACTGGCTAAACCATGAAAACTTCTTACTTCAAAAATATTCCTTGGAGTAGGCCATTCTATTATAGCTTTTACCTTTTTTTGGTCCATTTTAAAACCATCTTTAGATATAACAAAACCCAACTAGATTAGGTTTCAAAAATGTACACTTCTTACGATTTATCAAATTTTTTCTTGTTTCAACTTACTCAAAACCAATCTTAAGTGTTTGAGATGTTCTTTCGTTGATTGAATATATATTAGAATATCGTCAAGATAGACTATGAAATTTTTCCCTATGAATTCCTTAAGTACTTCATTCATTAGTCTCATAAAATTGTATGGAGTATTCCTCAAACCAAATGGAAAATTACTAACCATTCATAAAGCCCATCATTTTTTTATAAATGTTTCTTTTCATTCATCATCTTCTCTAATTCTAATCTAATGATACTCACTCTTTAAATCTATTATGGATAAATATTTAGTATGACTCAGAAAATCCATCAAATCATCCATACAAGGCAAAGGAAATATATACTTGATTGTAATATTATTGATGGCTTTTGGATCTGTACACATTATGAATCTACCATCCTTCTTTGGACTCAATAGTGTAGGAAAAAAATAAGGACTTTAACTTTCTCTGACCAGTCCTTTGTCAAGAAAATCTTTCACTTTGACTTTGATCTCTTTATTCTCCCTTAGAGTCATTTTGTAAATAGCTTTGTTTGGTAAACTAGCTCTAGGAATGAAATTTGTATGATGGCTAATACTTCTTATTCATGGTAGCTCATTAGGAAAATCATCCACAACAATATCAATAAATTCATCTAGCATTCTTTGAATTTCTATAGGTAAATCAACTTTCTGCTAGTTAGAATTACTTTTGGTTTTCGAATGAGAGAAAAATTTACCTCCACATTCTTAATTTGGTGCAAAATTTACTTACCACTAATCAAATTAAGACCTTATAATTTATTTTTTTGTTGCTCCATCATCTTTCTTTGGTATAAGTTTATGATTCTTTCCATCCTTCTCAAGAGTATAAGTATTTCCCCTTTCATCATGAATTTCATTCCTATCATATTGCAAGGGTCTATCCAAAAGAACATGATAAATATCCATAGGCATAATATCACAAATTACCTGATCTTTATAACTACCAATCTGAAATTCTACTTCACACTATTCATTCACCACTTGACTGGATGTCCTTGAACTTCAACCAAGACACCTTGTAGGGAGTAGGGTGTGTTGTCTTTTCTAATCCTAACTTATCCACCATCTCTATGGAAACTTGATTATTGACACTTCCATTATCAATAATAACTTTTCAACATTTACCTTTTGTTTTGCAGATTGTTCTTAACAAAGACTTCCTTTGGGTAGGTTCTTGTATCTCCTTGTTTGAATTCAATATGACTCTTTTCATCACCAAGGATTCTCCTACTTCTAGTATTTCTTCATTTATAGGCAGTTGTACAATTGCTTCATCTTCTTGTGCAATATGTGCATTTCCCTATATTATAGAAGGATTCTCTTGACATTCATAAGATTGTTTCCATACTTGTTGCATTTGTAGTATCCTATTTCAAAACCTCTATCTTTACGTCTAAACTATGACCTTCTAGCTCTAAAATTATTACCTCTTGTTGCTTGCTCTGGTTGCCTTGAACTACTAGCTCCATCTTTGTTAGTTTGAAATTTTTCTCTTCATCTTTGTTGTCCTCTTTCTCTATTTTGTCCTCTTTTTGAATTTTTTTTCTCGATAATTTCCCTTCTTCTTTTAAAGAAAATTGGTATTCCTCTTCTACCATCTTCAAGGGCAACAAACTAATCTCATCTTGAATGTCATATCTCAAGCGATTAATCTACCTAGCTACCTTTTCAAGTGTTTCCTCCACATGAATAGCTTGATGTTAATTCTATAAAAATCTTCAGTATACTCTTTTAGACATGAATTTACCTTTTAGTTTGGTGATCATTATGTCCCAACTATTGATCTTAGCTTTTCCTTTATTCCTACTTTCATCCTGCACTCTATCCCACTAGAGAGATTCCTGGCCATTTAATCTATTGACAACAAATTTCACTCTCTTATCTTCATCAAAATTCTCATACTCAAAGTAATTATCTAGAGAACCGATCCAATCAATTAGTTCTTCTACATTTAATATACCATCATACATTTGCACTTCTACTCATCGTATGGAACTTTCCCCTAGAACTACTTTATTTATTCTTTTTGTGGTAACAAATTCTCCTTCTGGTTCTGATTCTTCTTCAAAATATTCTACTTCTTGTTCATTGACATCTCCATTGTCAGCATCTCACCTTTGTGTCATTTCCATGGCCTCTAACCATTCTTGAAGGTTTCTCACTTCAAACAAGTAAGTGTTAGTGATAGGTCTTCCTCAACCTCAACCTCGTCCTCATCCTCTAACTCTCAACACCATCCCTTGACAAAGAAAATCTCCTCGTGAACCTTCAAGAATTTTTTCCTGCTTTCCTAAAAATGATATAGGGCTAAAAAATAAGTTACTTTTCATATGCAAATTTATGAATGATATTTTAATTCCAATTTGCAACAATTTTTTTTAAATTCCCATCATAATTCTGTTTATAATAACTTATTCACTAGAGTGAATTTCTTAAAACTATTTCTATGTTTTGTTCTACACATTCCCAACTTTCTAAATCATTTTGAATTTCTTATTTCATCAAGAAATGAGAAAGTTATAAATACTTTACTGAGACTGGCTTTTTTTAAATATGAGGACATTTTTTATTTTTCTATAGTAAAACACTCAAAAAAATAACCCTATCCAAATTAGATCTTAAGAATACAAAACTTATTTGTATTTACCTCTGCTGAATGTTACAGACCACAAATTTGGTGATTGGTCACGGTATAGCGAGCTTATAAACTACTTCTTATGGGGGTCTTTCAAACATAAAACTTCTTATAAAACTTCTACAATATGAGATCAATGCTACTCACATTTTCCAACAAATAGAGTCATTTATTTCAAACAACAAAGACAACAAAACTTGAGCTAAACCACTTAACACTCTCAATTTAAAATTTTTAATTTTTTTTGGTGGTTTCTTTATGCTTAATGGTAGCTTTAGACATTACTTTTTTCAATCTACAATCTCCATAAAAGGTCTAGTTTTTTGACACACTTTATCTGTGGCTTGATCACCTTCTTTGACCTCAATAGAAATTTGAATCTTTTCCAATGACTGTCAGTAATGAACTTGGCATGACTTTTCTCCTCTTTGTTGTTGTGACCTTTTCAATATGCTTGCGATTTCTCTTTTCAAATAAAGCTTTGATCTCAACTATTACAAACACTATGCACCTAACTTTCCCACAATTAGTTCCTCTAATACCAAAATTATAGCCAAATACATAGCATAGAAACTTCAAACTTGTTTGAGAAATTCACACAACAATATTAGACACAATCATCTAAAAAATATACAAAGAATATGGCTATCAAATATTCTAATTAATGAGAGTTTTGTACATATTATTCTATTTGCTTGGGAACTCTCCTTATCCTCGAGCTACAACATGGCCTATCTTTTATACTAAATAATAGGCTAAGTTAAGCCTAAAACTAATCTAAAAAAAATCATTCCATTTAGAAAAGTAAAATTGCAATTCGTATAATTCCTTTAAATTCCTATCTTCCAGTTGAAACAAATTGATTCAAAGGATTTTAAGGAAATTATAACCTCTCATTATTTTATCTAGAAACATTAGAATAAAACCAAACAAATAGGATACATCTACATCACATTGACATACTAAAAAAATCTAGAACTAGCAGTTGCGTGTAGTGACATGCAATGATGAGTTGATAGGCAGTGCAAAGTACAAATGGCTGGAATGCAGTGCAAGTGCCAATGCAGCAAATGGAAATATATATTGTAAGTTTACATTGGAACAGTGATTTTCTACTACTATCATTATATTTTATCAAATGGAAATATATATTTTATCACCCCTATGTATAGATTTGTATGGATACTATATGAACCAAGATCCTAGCATGTACAAAACACAAAGAATACATGCATTAGAAGATTGAAATGCAAGTTAGAATCTAAGTTTCCCATAAAATACATTTAACTATGCTCAAAATAGGAATAAAACAAGAATGCAATGTAAAAACAATGAACTAGATTAAATCCTATTGAGAATATGCAAACTCTTGATCTTATGGGGGAGTTGGTTCCAATTTGATGTGGAAATTGGCCCTTTCCCAACTCCTTTGAAAGCCTTGTGATGATTTGATGAAGATTGATCCACTTGTTGATGAAGAACAATGAGCTCCTTGGTGAAATCTACAATAACCTAGCTAAGATGATGACAAATGTTATGAAGATGGATAAAATTAGCTCTCAATGTGAAGAGAGTAACTTTGCTCTAAGTTGTTGATGCAAAATACAAAGAGAAGCCTTCCATAAATAGAAGAACAAGATGAAGGAATGAGAAAAAATGGATGATTGTGGGATTATTCAACATACAATGGGAAAGTGCCACTTTTCAAGATGTGAATGGAGGAAGCTTGAGCACATTTTGGAGAATGTGCAAAGAGGGGGGAGATTCAAATTCAAAAGATGGCTTGAAGGATGAGGTGAAAGGTGAAGTTAATGTCACATTGCTCAAGAAAAGGACTTGTAAGAGATGTTAAATGCTTTCTTGGAAGGGACAAGTCCTTTTGGGGTGAGATTTCAAATTTGAGGATTATTTCATATTTGATGCCTTTTTTGAATGAAAAAGATGATTTATAAATCAATTAAATTGATTTTCATGTGCAAGTTGCAAAATCTAGAGGATTTGATGGATTAAGACTAAGAATAATCAGGATTTGATTAATTTAAAGGAGATTAGCTGATTTTACCATTTGATTTAGATTTTTGGATTTAAATAAATCAAAATGAGAGGAATAATGATTTTAGACTTAATTAAATAAGATTTGATTCATTTAATTAAAGAGGATGGTGTTAGCTTTAAATCAAATAAAGATTAATTTATTTAATTTAAATGAGATAAATTTAGAGATTAATTAAATAAAAAGAATTATTTAATTAAAAGAGGGACTATAGGATTAATTAAACAAAGTGATTTATTTAATTAATAGGAGATGATGACTTAATTAGATAAAAAATGATTTATTTAATTAAGAGATGAAATGTGATGAATTTAATTAAATCGAGATTATTTAATTAAATGATTAGCAGATAGATGATTCAAGATGAACTAGTGTTAGTAAAATTAGGATCAAGTGCATGTAAATTTTACGTGTCTACATTTTTCCCATCTTTGAAGCAATGTACTTGCTACATTGTTTCAAAGAATAAACTATTTTAATCAATATTAAAAAAATCTTTGATTTTTTTGGATGCCCCACTATTGCCCCAGTGAATGAAGAATTATGTCGGTATACTACACCAACAAGTGATGAATTATGTTGGTGTACTTCCCCCTTTAGAGATCAAGTGAAAAGGTTCAATTTGAGGGTTGATCTCATGAAAAAGAGGTTCAAGATTAGTTCAGCTCGAATGTTTGATGTAGACAAATTTGATGATGTAGACAATCATTAGCCATGACTGACCTCATGTCTATTTTTATATATTACACACTTGATACTTGGAAAGAAATTTTAGTAAAGATAGAAGAATTAAAAGAGATGATGAGAAGAGGATCCAACAAGCCCATGATCTACAAGACTTTATTAGAGATGATAAGGATGATGATGATGATGCTTTGCTTACCAAGGAGTTGGGATTTTAAAAGGGTCATTTACCTTATGTTTGATTACACATGCAGGAATGATGCATCAAGGTATAAAGAATGAGGATGGCTTTGTACCTAGTGTGATGGACTTTGAATCAAAAAACATATATGAGTATCTTATTTGCACTTGACATACAAAAACCTTGCTAGGATGAACCTAACAAAGAAAGTATTTACCAAGTTATATTACTAGAATTTCCAACAAGCACAACAGACAAAAATATAATGATTGAGGCCCCATTCCTTTCTCTCTAAATCGTTTTGATTAGACATCATCGAAAGGTCATTGGAATGATCACAATAAGATAAATAAAAAAGAAAAGATCAAGTACACAAACAAGTCAATGTTCTTAATACCTCTGGCCAAGGGGATGTGTTTTATTTAGGATAAGTATCCAAAGTGATATCCAAAATGATGCCCATTGTCGAAACAATATATCCTAGGATATGCATTGTATACAATGCTGATGGGCTGATAAGTTATTTGATAGGATTTTGATATAAGGTTGACTGACATGTTTCAAAATGATGAGGATTTTTATTTTGCATTTAAAAGTTTGAAGTTTTCTTTTGATTTTATGTTTGAAGCTTGCTTTTGCTAATTGTTGTACTTGTTTCTATTTGATTTTCCAAAGGGTGAGTGTGATGATTGATTTATTATGGATGAGATTATTGCGGGTGAAAACAAGATGAGAAAGATGGTTTTTTTCAAATATTTGGATGTTTTTGATGTTTTGAAATGTTTTGAGGTTGTTTTTGGTATTTTTCAAAGTTTACAAATGTTTTGATTTTTGAGTTTTCCAATGTTTTGTGTTTTCTGAGATTTAATGATTTTTTTTGGATTTTGTGTCTTGGGGGCTTATCAAAGATTAGCCTTGCCTACGTTTAAGCTCAGAGATGACGTAGTTCGGATGACCAAGTTTTTGATTTGTTTTGGGATTTTTTTTAGTGTTTTTGGATTTGACTTGTTTTTAATGTTTTTGGATTTTTCACATGATTTTGACATTTTGGATATGGATGTGTGTGACGATATCAATGCTTTGTTTTGGGATTTTGTTGAAAACCAAGCTAAGGTTGATTAATTAGATTGATGGATTGATGATGATAACATTGTTGAGGATACAGAACAATGCAAGGGCAATGCTAAGAAACATGAGGATTAGGATGGATATCCCAAGATGATGTAGGATTGATGATGATAACATTGTCAAGGATACACAACAATCCAAGGATAGTGTTAAACAACACAAGGATTGGGAAGGATATCCCAAGATGATGATGGATTGATTGGATTTGATTTGATCAAGATTGATGAAGCTTGGTTTGAAACAAAAGTTGTTTTGGATGATTTGATGTGACATTGAAGCACACATTAGATGTGATTGATAGTGATTGTTTGGATTGATGTTCGATGAAATATGAAGATTGATAAGGAATGTATTCTCATCAAAATATGTCATGGGCTAGTGATTTGGATTTTTTCTCACAAGTCCTTGACCAATTTGATTTCATGTTTTCCAATGTTCAAATCACCACATAAGTTGGAAGATATAGATCAAGATTTATTCTTGAAGCAAGATGTAAATATCTGCCCCTAGTGTCTAGCAATGTATGGAATGTCATGGATGGATGCTTGGATAGATGTATGGATGGAGGGATATCAATTATCTTATGATAAGATAAGATGTTTGGATAAAGAATGCTCATATGGATAATGCTTCATGGCTCAGATAGTGTTGCATAGGATAGGATCAATGAAAATGAGTCATGTCAAGATGTTTACCATAAGCAAGTGTAAAGTGTGAGCCAAAATTTTTCAAGATCAAGATGGATATAGATGGATGAAAATGGATTGGATAAATGGTTCATCTATGAAATGGATTTATTATGGTTGAGATGGATGGAATGTTTGATTTATTATGGATGGAATGAGATGCTTCCACTTGAATTGGCACACGTAGATGCTTGATTCTACACATGGCGCCTATTTTCTAGGTTTTCATAATGGTACCTACCCAAAGTACCATCAAAGGGGGTTTTCCTAGAGGATGATTTTTTTCTTTACTACTTTTTTACTTTTTCTAATTTTTTTTGGAGTTTCATATTTATTTTTTGGTTTTTTTGAAAGATTTTAAGCTCATGTTGAACCACCTGGTGGTGTCAATGTACATGCTTCTATCATAATGTGCCATCGATATCTTGCTTGAAGAAGTTACATTGCTAAGATATTGCACTTGAATACAACTTTTGAGATTCTTGATCTGCTTTATTGATACCGAAGTTAACTCTGTCTTGGTGCACACATCACAATAGAGTGCCTTCTAAATCCTTATGATGAAGGGTGGCTACCAATACCTAGTCAATTTGAGAATCAAATATCATTTGTGGAGGCGTGGATGGAGTGTGTTTAGGAATAAAAGATGGATTGGTTGATAGTTTGGAACCTTTGACTCTCCAAACTTGGGAAGATGGGAAATGATGGGTGGATATGGAAGTGTGCATGGAATTAGGAGCAATTGCTTGATACACTTTGTATGTTGCTTGAGAAGTCTGCTTTTTCTTTTGTGGACATCTTTGGTGGATACTTTTCCCTTTTTAATTTTTCCCCATAGTTTCTTTGACTAATGGAGTTTGATAGGGATAATCTTTCTTTGTATTTTTTGGTATCCATATGTTTTTTTTTTTTCCAATATGCTTCTTAGCTTCTTTTTCTTTGATAACATTCTTTTGCTTTGATTCAAAACCTTCTTTTTTTGTTGGTCCCAATTCGTGGATGGGGTGATGGGTGAATGAAGATTTATGATATGGATGGTTATAGTATTGGCATTGGTTTTATCTTAAGGATTCTTTGTGCTCCCTATGTTGATGTTTTCTTGAGACAAAATTTCCCCCAGCATGGTGGTAGTGGCACCTTCATTCCTTGATTCTTCTTGTTTTGAGATATCCTATTTAGTAAGCATGCTCTAATAAATGACCATTGTAGATGATGTTATTTCCATTTGTTACTTTGCTAACTCTGAAATGTCTTGTTTTGTCTGACATGTTTCCTTGAGCATGGATAATGTTGGATATCTTGATACATGATGCCCTTAGTCTAAATTTGGGATATATCTAATCCTGATGTTGAAAAATCACTTTGAATGTAGGAATCAACCTGCTCTTTTTGTGTAATAATATCAAGAGTAAAGGAATCATGTTCTGAATGTAGATCATCTACGTGTCCATCCAAATAAAGAATCTCATGTGTAGATGGAGGAGTATGTGCTATGTGGATGTGATCATCATTTTCAACATCTTGTATAGATAGGAGAGTATCCATTGGATCATTGTAGTATCTTGGAGATACAAATTCTTGATCTTGATAAATTTTGGGATTGCTTTTGACCTACTTCGGATCAAGTTCTTGACATGGTTCAGTTTCAAAGGGTGGATTTCTTACAAAGGGTTCTTGGATATCTTCTTTAAGCATGGGAAATGGCTCAATATCCTCTTGATCATTGAGTGGACTTGGATCAAATGTTGAGTTGAAGATTCCTTCAATATCGACAATCATGAGGTGAAAGGATGTCAATATGTCTTGGAAAGGACCATTGCTAGACTTTGGTGTGATATGTTGATCATGCTTTAGAATAAATTATTGAGATATGCCATCTAACTCATTAGGTGATGTAGATACATTTTCAACATGATCATTGGTCGATAATGTTAACACTCCTTGAAATAGATCATTGTTGGATATTGTTGAGGGATTCTTATCATGATCAAAAAGTGACTCTTGATGTATGTTGATTTGATCTTTGGATGAGGTAAAAACATATTCAAGATCTTGATCATTATTTTCAACAATTGTGGTGGAGAGATTGTCAATCCCATCGTTAGTAGTTGAATCCTAATCATTGTCCCCAATAGTTATTCTTTTTTGATCAATTAGGTCTTGGATGAGATTTTTGAGTTGAACACAATTTGATGTTGTGTGTCCCTTTATTTTGTGATACTCACAAACGTGCTTCTCATCATACCAAGGTGGTTTTACGTCTAGTTCTTTATAGTTCTCATAGGTGGGTATTTTAATGATATTTTCCTACACAAACTATTGCATGACTGATTTAATTGGTCTCCCAATTAGTGTGTTTTTATTTGTTACCTTGTGAGATTTTTCCTTTAATTTAACCTTGTGATGATTGATTTTTGAGATATGGTGATTGAGCTTTGAGGTGTGATGATTGATCTTCGAGATGGGGTGATTGGGTTTTTTTTTGATGTTATTGATCTTGATATCTAAGCTCTTGACATTGGAGATATTGTTCTTGATGTGGTTGTGGAAACAACTCAATGCTTTGATGAAATGGTTTAACCAATGGTAGATTGTATTAATCTTGGAGTGAAGATGTCTCTTGGTTCAATGACACAACTATTGTGGTAAGTGTAGCAATTTGATCTCGCTAGATTTGATCTTGATTTTGATCTTGACTCCATTTATATAGATGATTTGGTTTTTGTTCAAGTAAATTTGGAATGTCCAATTGTGGTGTTTGCATGGGATCATGGATAAATTGATTTTAGACAATGTTCTGATTTGGGATGATGTTTAGTTTTGCCATGATAGGTTGGAATTGAACATTGTTGAGTTTAGGAATCATATTGCCTTGATTTCGCATGGTGTTACCTTGACATGGATTGATACATGGAGTCGTTAACATATTGTTTAGACTTTGAACAACATTTGTATGATTCACAAACATATGTATCCCAAATTTTACCAAGTGTAGATTCAAAATGTTCATGTTTGGAAAAAGTGTACTTGATATATTCATATTTGGCATGTATGGATTTGGTGGGATGATGTTGTTTTGCATAAGACTCATGCATTGAGTGTTTGGTTGATAGATTTGTAGGTTTGGACTTGGATTTAAATCTACCATCAAGAAAGGTGCTCCAAAATCTTGACTAGGCATACTCACATTTGTTGTACCATCGAGGTTTGTAAGAGATAATGATCCCATGTATAGATTGTATAATTGTGAGTGTTGATAATCAATTGGCATTGTAAGACATTGATAGTTTGGTTGATTTGGACTGCTCATGATGTATAGATCAAGTTTATATTCCATTTTTTTCATTGTGTTTTGACCTTGTTGCAAAAGTGACCCCTAAGGTGTTTAAGACCAATGATGAGATGAAAGATGAAAGGGGTGAATGATATGGGTGTTGAATGCTTTTAGAAACATTGGAGGCATACTAGACTTAGGGATTTCATTTTGATTCTTTGGTTTGGATAATGAACTTGTAAACCCTAAGATGTTAGATGTGATCTTAGGATGCAGTTGTTCAAAGAGGCGATAATTTAACTAAGTGTGTGTGGAAGGATTCATCCAAACACACCTAACTAAAAAAATGATTTTGATTTGGTTTAAGGATGTACCCAAGTTTAGATAATGATATTTCCAAAGCTCTAAAGCTGATTTTTGGGATGAGATGATAAATTTTTGGAACATTTGGATGAAGTGTTTTATTTGATCCTAAATGAACCTAACAGGGACTTTGTTTACAAGACCAAGATAGTGAAGAACATGCTTTTCTCTAAGAGGAGTTCAAAACCAAAAGACCAATGTTTGAATGAAAACCATATGACCAAAAGATGCCAAGCACATGTGTGGGGTCCAATTGTTTCTTAGCTTTGAGTTCTTTTTACAAACATACTCTTCATTATCTTTTGAAACTAGATGTTCAATGTCCAAATTCTCTTTCATCCCACAAAGTCCGTTATGTGGAAATCTAGAAAAATTAAGGAAATTTTTTCCTAATGTTGACCTTACTAGGAGTGAATTGAGATGAAATCCAAATTCTTAGAAGAATCTAAGGATAGAATCCCAAGGGCAAGCAATAGCACTTGGATTTTGTCAAAAGTATTTTCTCCTCTAAAGGGTTTGAAATTTGATGTTCATGATAAATGTTTGTTTTCCCAATGTTCATGATCATGCAAAGTGTTTTGTAACCAAGAACAAGTATAACCCTATGGTTATGAAATACTATATTTGTTGAGTCCCCACTTGGAAAATTCTAGCTATCCTTATTTTTAGTGAATGGTTAGATGCTTCACCCCACTGGCTCCCCTCCATGACACTCACTTATATAGGGAAACCAAGCATCAATACCCAAAAAAATCCCATGGCATACTTTCCATTTCTACTAAAAACCATAAAAGTGTGGGGCGGCTTCAAAATAATCATTCTTGCACCAACAAATAGATAGGAATTTTGGCCTTTTTACAACAAGCATTCTAATTCAGACTTTACATTCATAGGAGTTGACCCATCGAGGTGAGAGACCATTGCTTCCCTTCTAGTTGGAGCCAACCACATGATATTGGATTTTGTTCCTATACACACTTTTATATCCCAGCTGGAAATAGTCTTAGCTTTAGAGTGTTACCGGTTGAGTCATTCCCTTGGGTGAGTACTTTTTCCCCAAGGCAGGCCCTCTAAGATAAAAAATAGTGAGCAAACATATTTGTAACTTGATCGCTCTTTGTTGAGAAACAAAGAGAGAATACATGTGATAGGTTTACTCACACTCACAAGATATTTTGTTAAATTTTATTTCCCAAAATGAAATGTGGAGGCAATTACTTCATCCCAACCTAAGACCACAAAAAGTGTTTTGATTCTCAAGATCATCAGGAGGTGCAAGAGAAGTGCATGGGTCTTTTCAATGGTGTTAGTTTGAGTAAGCAATCATAAAACAAAGAAGCACTTGTTAATTTTAAACCCACAAAGAAATGATTTGATTTTTTTTAAGGACCAAAGAAAATATGGAGATTTCCTTGTTCAATTGTTAGCTGCAAACCAAATCTAGTG
>VDFB02273333.1:26524-54556 GCA_007258455.2 Sequoia sempervirens | reverse complement strand
CAACCTACAAAACACAAAGAATACACACATTAGAAGATTTAAATGCAAGTTAGAATCTAAGTTTACCATAAATTCCATTTAACTATGCTCAAAAGAGGAACAAAAAAAGAATGTAATGTAAAAACAATGAAATAGATTAAATCTTATTGACAATATCCAAACTCTTGATCTTATGGGGGAGTTGGTGCCAATTTTTGGTGGAAATTGTCCCTTTCCCAACTCCTTTGCAAGCCTTGTGATGATTTTATGAAGATTGATCCACTTGTTGATGAAGAAAAATGAGTTCCTTAGTGAAATCTAAAATAACCTACCTAAGATTATGACAAATTTTATGAAGACGGATAAAGTTAGCTCTCAATGTGAAGAGAGTAACTTTGCTCTAAGTTGTGGATGCAAAATACAAAGAGAAGCCTTCTATAAATAGAAGAACAAGATGAAGGAATGAACAAAATGGATGAATGTGGGATTATTCAACATCCAATGGCCAAGTTCCACTTGTCAAGATGTGAACGGAGGAAGCTTGAGCACATTCTGGAGAATGTGCAAAGAGGGGGGAGATTAAAATTCAAAAGATGGCTTGAAGGATGATGTGAAACGTGAAGTTATTGTCACATGGCTCATGAAAAGGACTTGTAAGAGATGTTAAATGCTTTATTGGAAGGGACAAGTCCTTTCAGGCAGAGATTTCAAATTTGAGGAATATTCCATCTTTGATGCCTTTTTTGAATGAAAATAGATGATCTATAAATCAATTAAATTGATTTTAATGTGTAAGTTGCAAAATCTAGATGATTTGATGGATTAAGACTAAGATTAATTAGGATTTGATTAATTTAAAGGATATTAGCTGATTTGACCACTTGATTTAGATTTTTGGATTTAAATAAATCAAAATGAGAGGAATAATGATTTTAGACTTAATTAAATAAGATTTGATTTATTTAATTAAAGAGGATGGTGTTAGCTTTAAATCAAATAAAGATTAATTTATTTAATTTAAATGAGATGACTTTAGAGATTAATTAAATAAAATGAATTATTTAATGAAAAGAGGGACTATAGGATTAATTAAACAAAGTGATTTATCTAATTAGGAGATGAAATGTGATGAATTTAATTAAATAGAGATTATTTAATTAAATGATTAGTAGAGAGATGATTCAGGATGAACTAGTGTTAGTAAAATCAGGATCAAGTGCATATACATTTTACGTGTCTACAGATACAAATGGCACACATAATAAAATTATCTGAAAGGTTATTATATCATTGATATGTTGTAGGAATTAAAAAATTTCAAATAAGTATATATTTGCACAAATCATGGACAACAAAAAAATTAGAAAAAGATAATAGCATTCATTTATTTCTGCTGATATTGATTATAAGCCACATTTTTTAAAATTTTGTTAGCGAGATTCACTTTACATGCGATTGAAATATCTCTAAAAACATTATATGAAAACTTTAAATCTATAGCCACAAAACTCATGCAAATCGGTAGCCAAATAACAAAACCATAGATGAAACAATAACATCACCCTATGGAAAATTCAAATAATATAGCCTTTTGAACAAAATATTATAAGAAATGAGACAATGTAGCCTAAGCTAGACAATAATAATCAACAAAATAGACATAATGTCAACAATTCTATTATGTTGCAAACATACCCACAAAACACAAGGCACAAAGAGAGAGCCAGAGGAAATTGATAGCAACTCAACACAACCTTATCAAAAATTGAAACAATATAGCCTTTTCAACAACACCTTATAAAGGATGGAACAATATAGCTTAAGCAAGAGAACAATAATAAAAAATGCCCAATGGAATCTAGGATAAAGTGTATAAGATCAACTATTTTATTCCGTTTTAACCATAACCTAAAACATACAAAAAAATTTTGAATCCTATGTCAGAAAGATAGTTATTTGTACATAAAAAATATAAAATAAAACTCAACACAATGAGGATTGCACTCCACCCTACAATATTGGGTCATGGAACCTCATTGACTCTCACCAAACCCTCAAGGAAGAATATAAATTTCCCACCACTCTGATCAATGGTGAAATTAATATTTCTATTACAATCAATATAGAGTACATTAGGATCTGATTGTCTATTTGACTAAGGTTAGTGATTTTGCAATCACTATCATTATTCTAAAAAGTTGTTTGTAATACATTAGTTCATCAAATACAAAATTATGGCTAGACTATGGTTTGCAAGAATAACAAAAAAATTTGAAGTTTAGTGTGGTGATTATGCAAAACTAGAATGAACTGCATAACATTAACTATTTTATTCCATTACAATGATCACGACAGAAAGCTAAAACTCAAAGCTATAGTTATATGTAAAACTTACTGCAAAGGCCAGACCATGTGTAGCTTATGTGCATACAAAGTGTGAATTTTAGTGCAATGATCATGTCTAATTCATAGACAATATGTAAATCAAGAGATATAAGACTTCTATATTTTATAATACATAACTTGCTTTGTACTTGCAATAGGATGAATGAAGCAATTATAATTTAGCCATACCTAGTGCATGTGGCAGAATGCAGTTTGTACAAAACAAAACAAGGCCTGATTTCCACCCTACAATATTGGCTCGTGGAGCATCGTGCACTCTCACCAAAGCCATGAGCAAGAAAATAAATTTTACACCACTGTGATCAATGGTGGAAGCAATCTTTCAGATGCCTATGACTTAATACAAGATCTAATGGCATTAAAAGTCCTGAAAAGGATGATTGTTTGTGTGACTAGCTGCAAATATGAAAGGATTATCTGAAGTTTAGTGCAATAAACACGTGCCATTGGTAGACAATAAATAAATTAGAAAATATAAATACTTATACAATTAATTACAAATAAGATGCAATGAAGTTGTAGTGGAAAACAATAAGTAAAAAAATTATAGGCATACCTTCTGTATGGAATGGATTGAAGTCTAGAAATAGAAAAGGAGGGTTGCTCTCCGCCCTACCATATTGGGTCATCGAGCATCATCGGCTATCGCCAAGCCCCCAAGCAGTAACGTTAATTATACACCACTTTTAACAATGGTGAAGGCAATGCTTTGGCACTTGAGGAAATGTGTACAGTGGAAATCAATGTTATACATTTTTAATAATTTGGCATGGGGTTGTGAAATGAGATATGCAAAAAAAAAATATAGGCTTACATTGTATATAGATGGAATGTAGGTGAAGTCCATACAACATGCAAATGTGGAATCGTAAAGCTATTTATCATTTTGGAGATCTGTACATCTTGTATATGAATACAATGTAGCTGAAATCTAAAATGGTTTCAATGGAATATACCTACACAGATGGGAAATGTGAACTTTGGTGCCACAAACATGTTTTATTGGTAAGCCATATATAATTGAAATATATATATATATATATATATAAATCACAAAATTTAAAT
The DNA here is from genome assembly GCA_007258455.2 of Sequoia sempervirens. Taxonomy (NCBI): domain Eukaryota; kingdom Viridiplantae; phylum Streptophyta; class Pinopsida; order Cupressales; family Cupressaceae; genus Sequoia; species Sequoia sempervirens. The sequence goes on along the minus strand of VDFB02273333.1, from coordinate 51,106 downwards.
GGATCTATAATTTATAAGTGAAATATATGTAATACCACAATTACATGTCACAAATAAGAAATGATAAGGAAGTGAATTTAGAGATGGTGCAAATTCTATATGCATAGAGGTGAAGAGGAGAGGAGAAGCAATTCACTTACCATAAAGAATAGAAAATTTTGATGATCATACCAATGAATAGTATTGTTGGAGATGATCATCTTGTTTGATTTATAGTGCACTCTAATTGTTGGTATGTATCCCAAAATATCTAGAAAAATACAAAGGTAATTCTACATGTAGTAAAAAAACACACAATTCAAGTGAGTAATTCAATTACACACATAGCAAATATACAATGGAAGAGAACAAAATGAAGGATTTTCTCTAATACTGGGTGGCCATTACTCTAATTAATGGTGAAATCAATGTTCCCATTCTCCTAGCTAGTCTTATAATCACTTCATTTTCACAGCTGGATTGAACTTCATTTGCAAAGCTCGTTGATTTGTTTAGCATGTAAAATGGAATATCAATACCCCATTTCTTGAACTCTCTCCCAAGGGAGAAGCATGTTTTTGGAACAACTGTGAAAATGAAGAGATTATAAAACTAGATAAGAGCAACCAAATGATGGGGAAAAATATTAAAGAATTTACCCACAAAATGCAAAGCATAAAGAGAGAGCCGGAAGGAATTGAAAGAAACTCAACACAACCTTATAAAAAATTGAAACAATATAGCCTTTTCAATAGGACCTTCTAAAAAATCGAATGATATAGCTTAAGCAATATAACGATAATCAAAAATTCCCAATGGAATCTAACATAAAGTGTATAAGATAAACTATTTTACTCTGTTGTAACCATAACCTAAAACATATGAATTTTTTTTGAGTCCTACATCAAAAAGATAGCAATTTGTACATAAAAAATATAAAATAAAACTCAACACAATAAGGCCTGCTCTCCACCCTATGATATTGGGCCATGGAGCCTCATGACTCTCACCAAACCCCCAAGGAAGAATATACATTTCCTACCACTTTGATCAGTGGTGAACTGAATATTGCTTATTACAATCAATATAGAGCACTCTAAGATTTGATTGTCTATTTGACCATTGTTACTGATTTTGTAGTGACTATCAAATATTGCATTATGGCTAGACTATGTTCTGCAAGAATAACAAAAAAGGTGTAAATTTTAGTGTGGTGCTTATACAAAAATAGAATGAATTGCATAAAATTAACTATTTTATTCCATTACAACCATCATGACAGAAAGCTAAAACTAGCAACTATAGTCCTATGCAAAACTTTTATTGAAAAGGCTAGACCATATACAACTTACGTGTATACAAAGTGTGAATTTTAGTGTACTGATCATGTCTAATTCATAGACAATATCTAAATAAGGAGATATCAAAGTTGTATATTTTATAATGCATAATTTTCTTTGTTCTTGCAATGGGACAAATGAAGTAATTATAATTTTATCCATACCTAGTGCATGTGGTAGAATGCAATATATACAAAAAAAAAACAAGGCCTGATTTCCACCCTACCATATTGGTTCATGGAGCGTTGTGTGATCTCACCAAACCCCCGAGCAAGAAAAAAAATTATCCACCACTTTGATCAATGGTGAAAGCAATGTTTCAGCCTCCAATGACTTAATACATGATATAATGGCATCAGAAGGCCTATGAAGGATGATTGTTTGGGTTGTGGCTAGCTACAAACATCAAAGGATTATCTTAAGTTTAGTGTAATAAACACATACCATTGGTCTACAATAAATAGATCAAAAAATATAAAGACATAAAATTAATTACAAATAAGATGCAATGCAGTTGTAATAGAACAAATGAAGTAAATAAAATCTAGGAATTCCTTGTGCACGGAATGGATTGATGTCTAGACATAGAAAATGATGCCTACTCTCCACCCTACCATATTGGGTAATGGAGAATCATTGGCTATGACCAAACCCGAGTGCAGTAACATTAATTATCCACCACTTTGATCAATGGTGAAGGAAATGCTTTGGAACCTGAGGAAATCTATGCAGTGGAAATTATTGTTACACATGTTTTATAATTTGACATGGACTTGTGAAATGACAAATGGAAAAATATATATATATAGGCTTACATTGCATACAAATGGAATGTAGGTGAAGGCCATACAACATGCAAATCTGAAATCATAAAGTTGTTTAGCATTTTGGAGATATATACATCTTGTATATGAATACAATGTAGTTGCAATTATAAATGGTTTTACTAGAATATACCTACACAGAAGGGAAATGTGAAATTTTGTGCCGCAAACATGTTTTATTGGTAAGCAATATCTAAATCATGAAATTTAAATGGCTCTATAATTTATAAGTGAAATATATGTAATACCATAATTACATGTCACATATAAAAAATGATAAGGAAGTGAATTTAGAGAGAGTGTAGACTCTATATGCATAGAGGTGAAGAGGAAATGAGAAGCAATTCACTTACCATAGAGAAGAGCAACTTTTGATAATGATGCAATGAGCAGTATTGTTGAAGACAATCAACTTGTTTGATTTATAGTGCACTCTAATTTTTGGTAATCACAAAAAGTACTGTGCAAGTGAGAAATTTAGTTGCTTGTTATTGGCTGCAATCTTTTTGTATGCCTAACTTGTGAGAAAAAATTGAGCCTCTCTGAAGAGGCACATATATATGCATTTTTGATTGCACAAACCACAAAAAAATTGTGACTTGCAAACCAATGGATAAAAATAGCCTAGGCAAGTGAGCAAAATACTATAAAAGAAAAATGGATTATGTTAAGAATTTTCTTCTATTGCAAACATAGAGATAAAATGGAGATAATAGAAAGAAGCCCACAAAAAAATCACATTGACAAACCCATGCAAACCATTGGCTTGTTCTCCAAAAAAAGAATTGGCTAAAAATTATCATAGGGGACACATTACAAAAGCTGATCCATGAATCAAAGAATATTGGTTTAAATATGATATATAGTATTTCCCAATATAATCTTACCAAAATGGAAACAATATACCCTAAGACAGAGAACGACAATCAACACTGCCTTACAGAAAACAACACAACCTATATAACATTAACTATTTCATTTTCTTGCACAGATGAAACAAGCATTGATCACTTTGCACAACTTTCCATGGGAACATTATGTCATGTATGTGCTACATATATTGGAAATGGTTGCAATAATACTTTGCATTTAAAACTCACCAAAATAATTGAGCAGTTTACACTATTTTCAATAAGGCATTGTTCAGTGTTGGGTTGTGGATTGAGTTGGACAACATACCTAACAAACATTCTATTCAAGAATCATACGACATCCATATCCAACATGGAATTATCATTATAGATTGCAAAGTAGTAGCAAGAACACTTGGTAAGCATTAGATGGATACCCAGACATAGATACTTACATAGAAAAATACATCATAGACGCATATATCTACACAAAACCCTGTCAAGATATTATATGCACTAAGAACATTCAAAACAAGATGACAACAACATTCGCTTTAAAAAAACTCACAAATACTTATAAATATTGAATTGTGCATGCATATACACATAGATAACCATTACATTTACATCTATCTACACAGATTTGTACCAAAACGTTATATGCACTAGGATATTTCAATTGCATGCATGTATATTATCTATATGCATACGTAAATATACACACACATACAACTATGTCCACAAGTAGATATATGAATAGCTATAGACACTAATACATGTCTTCAAAAGAATAACAACTCTATATTAATAAACAACATAAAATTAAATCAGAAATATACACTTAAAATGAAACGAAATTATAAGCAACATGAATAATAGAAAAGTACACAAGTGTATTTTTTTTCTTAAACATTATAAGTTATACTTCATTGTCTTAATATATAACTAGTCAAATGAACAAAAAATCAATAGAAATAGAAAGGAAAGGTCTTTTTGATGTGACAAGTAGTGCGAGGGAACAAAATGAAGTAAATGTTTAGTCAACATGATCTATAAGAAATATGCAAAGTCACAATTAGGCATGGTTGTTTTGGTGTTCAAGGCAGTACAACAACTATCTCTAGAGACTATTGCAAGGTAGGGAAAATAGTAGACAAATCTGATAGTAGCAGCTTGAACTCAGCTTCAAAGTTAACCCTTGTAAATTTCACTATTGTTGTCTTGAGTCTTGTTTCTGAATTATAATTTTGAGTTTTAATTAGAAGAGTGAAAAAAAATGAGGTGTAGGTGACAGCATTGGGAATAGACTCAATAGGCATTGCAGTGGTAGACTCATATTGTAACATGTAAAGTTTTTTTATTGACATTTGCAATAGGCTTGTCGTAGCCTCATCAAAAGAATTTGTGGGTATGTGTAGGATCATCATGAAAAAAATAGGCCATAGAAATGGCAAAAATTCAAAATGGAGTTAAGAGGCAAACTGATGCAGGTGAACAAGCTATCAATATTATTTCAAAAATATGTAGAATAAATTTGTAGTAAATTAGTTTTAGTTGCTTTTAAACTACTTTTAGGTTTTAAAAAAAAAAATCTATTTGTTGAAAATTTGAAATTTCAATGTAGTAGTACTTAATTTCGGGAAAATAAAGTAGGTGTATGTCTATACACCTAACACAATAAATAATATTTTTTAATAAGATTTGAAAATAAGCAGGACTCATTTCAGGATGTAATACATATTTTTTTGCTTAAAATTTTTCCAAGTAATAATTAGTACCAATTTTTATTACAAATTTTAAAAATATGAAAACTGCGTATATAAATACATAACTTTGTCAAAACTACATGAAATTCATTTTCTTTTTATTAATCCTATAGTATGTGAAACATAGAATACAATGCATGTTTGAATTCCAAAATGTGATAACGTTTGAAAGCCCATAGATGCTTTCAATTAGCCTATCAATCAAGGACTTTAGTCATAACTCAAATGGAAAATGAATAATAATTATTTATTAAATTAAAGTAAGCATAATTTATATTGGTGGATATTGAGAATCTCCTTTAAAAACACTTTTCATTTCATCAATTTTGGGTAAAAAAGAGTCATCAACCACATACCTTACAAATACCCATCATATTTCCACTTTTTGGCCCATCATGATCCTACACATACCCTTGCCCAAAGCTCACTTGTCTGGTCCTCCATCTTTAGCTGCAATAAATATCGAAAGTCATAGTCAACTATTGTTGTATGGAATTTAGGGCAAAACCATGTAGTTTGTTTGGATTGTTCACACTTTTTCTTGCATTACCTACCATTCACCTCCAATGGACATGCAAGATAACAAAATGCACCAGGTTTTATATACTTTATTATTTCTTCGAGAGTAGCTTATAGAGTTTTTGGCAAGCCAATGTAGTGATCCAACATATATGCAACAATGACTCTCCCATTTCCCAAAGCAACCTTTTGAGGCACTGTCCAGGGGGCTCAATATGTCCTTGTTCAATTAATGGCCATGCTTTGGTATGTCAGGATTTATATATAGAAGAGTCCATGTGGCTGTGTTTAAAACTACTCCATTGAAGTACCCAAAATGTGCATTTTTAACAAGGATGAGAGATGAACCAAGGGTGTACAACCTCTCCAACTCATCACTCTTTGCTTCCCAATGTCAGCCCCACAAATTAACATCAATTGAAAAGGATAACAAATCATTAAGTTTAATAGTGGATTCCAAATTGTTTGGGACTAATCCTTTCTTTGTATAGTTGATACCATTCCTACATGCACCACAATGCCAATAACATCAATCAAACTATTATTAGTGCAATTTGCAATTTAATTTAATGGAGTGAATTTAAATACTCTCTCTAGCACTAAGGCCTCATCATCACAACATTTTAACATTGAGTTTTGATCCAAAATAATTTCCATCTAGCTATCTAACTTATTAAATTTCCTATCTACTTGTCTCACTAATCCCTTTGACAAATAATAAGTATGACCCACCTCAACTCTATCATAATGCAACTTTGCTATGTCATTAACGCATGCAATCTTTATTTTTGTCCCCTCATTTTCAACAATATCAAAGCTAAATACCTGGCCCTCATGCCCCTGCCTACTATAATGGTGCATATCCCTCTTTGTTGTTACCCAACCTCTTATAGTCCATTTTGTTTGGTAAGCATTCAACCCTTTAATAGGGCTGATATTTGCAAGAGCATCTTGTTGCCTTGGGGATGTACTAATTCCAAAGGTTGAGGCTCGTTTGGATGGGGAGGGTAACTCACAACCAACTATTTTTTCTTTTTGATCTCTAAACAAATATCTAGGTTTTCCAATTAGCTCGCAATCTATAATTTTGATATCTAGGGACAATATGAAAATTTCCCTAGAATTAAATGAACATTAAATATTTTAAAAGGAAGTACCCACAAATAAGGAAGCAGGAAAATACAAGTACAAGCAAGGAAAACTATATCTAACCTTGATTCCCACAACTTTCTACACAAATAGTTTGTCAAGAAGAAAATTGAACCTATTTTGAATTCCCCTATAAACAAAAGTTCATTGTATTTTGTAGGAAAAGTTCCTATCAGCATGTTTGTTCCATCAGAGAGGACAACTTCATACCGGTCAACTGGGCTTTGATCACCTCCTATCTTTTGGAAAGACATTAGCTAGAGGATAGGAGATGGGACAACATATCCAACATCTATAGATCATATCGCATGTCTTATTAAGGCTAGATTCACATTTGTAGCCTACAAGGAAATTAAACTTATCATAGTGGGAGAAATGAGATATTTATGACTATGACTCAACTCTAAAAGCAAACAACAATATTGACACATTTGGAAAATAAGACATTTTCCCCTCTAACACATTAGTTACTTCCAAATGGCCAATAAATTGAAAGGGAAAGCAAAGATAGAGTTCAAATATAAATAAGTTAGAACATATATCATAGCAATTGTTAATTCAAATGAAGCATATTCTTGATTTGTTTGGTGCACTTGACAAAGTGTCAATATAATTAGCAGTAGTAGAAAACTAAACAGTAAATAGACTTACAGGACTAGTGCTTGAGGATTGTTCACCAGCCTCACTAGAGATAGAGGCCACCAATATTGTTGTGCATTCTCTTTTAAAAACTGAGAGATACAACACTGATGAATGACTACAAGGTCTATGACTTCAAAACACAACATGGACACTCAAATTTTTTGCAAAGGCATTAAGAATATGATAGGAAATGATTAATAAAAATAATGGATTCAATGATTCAAATAATACTTAACATATAATTTGTTATTCCAATTTCATTGTTTCAATTTTAAAATCCCTCCTTTTTTTCCCTAGAGACACCAAGAATATGTAGGAAAAGAAATAACTAGGAAATATGCTTCAATGTTGTATATAACAATTAATATGAAGTATACTATTTGAAGTATACCATGTCATGTTTCAGACAAATAACTATTTTAAGAAAATAATAAACATTGGGAAGACCACATATGCACATTGCTCACATCTACTTTGACACACATATAGGATTTTCATATCTCTCAATTATTAGATCTCTTAACACCAACACATCCTCTTCACAAATATGTTTTTCATTATTTTTCATGATTGCATCCTCTTTTGAACACTAAAGCATTATAATGAGTAGGAGAGATGTTAGGAGCTTAAAAAAGACTAGGTAAAGTAATTTAAAGAAATTTTCAATGATCTCGTATTCTTGGCTCAATATATCTTCCCAAGTCGGAGGAGGAGAGGGACAAGCAAGAATTTCATGATTCTCAATGATTGCATCTTCTTTCATCAAGACACCTTCGTCACCAATAGGAGAGACATTGGGAGAAGAACAAGTATGGTTTTCATGATTACCTATACTTGTATCTACTTGTATCTTAACATCCTCATACATGGGAGAGATAATAGGGTATGCGTGAGGTATAGGAAATGTGATATTAAGGATTTTTTCAATGGTTTGATTCTCTTGCTCTATGATGGTCTCATAACTAGGGAAGATAGTGGAAGGATGGATAAAAAATTTCTTGATGACCTCATTTTCATGCTCTAAATTGAACTCATAAGAGAAGATGTTGTACTTATACAATATGTTATTTACTGTATCCAAATCACATCTCTTAAGGAAACATTCTAACATGAAAGTTAAACTATCCCACTTATGTAATGCTTAAAAAATGTGAGCAAATGTCATATATTTCTAAAGAATTTTTCTTCTTAGATTATTTTGGGATGATTTAAAATTGACTACACTAAATTGATGTTTAGACCTAGATGCATAAAACATAAATTTATGAAACTTTCTAGAATGATACTATAGGTTACTAGTAGGGCAAGGAAGTGTAGAAAACCACTAAAAAGCTAAGAAAATTTGTATTTTGCAAGCCTCAAATGAATCATTTTCCAGGGGTGAATGGGTCCTAGTACAAGGTTTTTTAAAATTGAAAAATGCAATTTATGAACTTGATTAGATACATGTTCTTTGTTCAAGATCTAAGACTTGTATTTCTATAACAAAATTTTCTAGGATTTAATGATGTGATACAAGTAAAATTAATTACTAAGGATGAAGTATATGACACTCTTTTAAATGCAATTTTGATCCAATTTTGGAATATGAATGATGAAAAGTACACTAATATGCAAACACTATGCAAAATCAGTCTAACATCATGCAAATTTTGTTGAATTTTTAGATCTAAAATGAATAAAAAACACAAGTTTATACCTAAAATGAAATGAAAATTTATGCCAAATTTAGAATCCTTGAATGCAATTAGTTAATTAAAGTCCTAGATATAGGGGTTGAATGCACTCCAAATCATAAATTATAATGTTCAAAACTTGGGCTCACCAAAATGAAACATAGGAAAATGGGTGTAGGGGTTCAAACACATAGGGTTTTATAATAAATTTGGGATGTTTCACCAAACTTACTATAAATAAAAAGGTAAAAATTAGTGTAATGAATCCACATATTCTTATATTCCATTCAAGGAATGAGATCCCTCAAGTTAAAATCCACTTTCAACTCTTAGGTGAGGGAATTTTTGGAGGAATCTTGCAATTTACCTTTTTGTGTTAGGGAATTGGTCTAGGCCAAACATCACTTTGCGGAGAAATATTAAAAATAGTAAATCAACTCCAAATTTGAATACATAAAGTGGATTGAGAAGATTTAGCATAATAGTAATGAAATATAAAGAATTTTTGGAGAATCTAGAAGAGATAAATCTTGTGTACCTCTTACAAAAAGGTATTTTTCAAAGTGGATTGAGCACTCATTCACCCTATGTTGAATGGGTCATGGATAGGGCTTTGTGAAAATTGTTTTTTTTTCTTCTCCTATTTCTACACTCTCAGATCCTCAATTTTCACATTTAGAAAGACGGAAATGAATCATATAGGTGAGTTTCTATGAAATTGCAAGAATGGTGAAAACAATTGAAACTTTTACAACTTTACAAGTTTTCTCATTAAGAAATCTTCCATAGGTAAAATCTATAAACACAAATCAAGAGGGGAAAATGTTTTTATTGTTCATGAATGGAATTTTTCCATGATCAAACCTATTTGGGTGATTAAACCTTGTAATGAAATGAAACAGCATGAAAGGAATGATGAATGAACAAGCCTATGACAAAACTCACAAAATCCTTGTTTGAACTTTCAAATATATATCTAAAACTAGCATGAATTAAATTTAATGGAGGTGGATCTTTATTTTGAAACTTGATGTGAAACAATGCCTTTTAATGCTTGGATGGATCTTGAACACTACATCAACATATTATCTCAAATAAAATGCATGATTTTGACATGGAAATGGATCTTGATTGCTGCAATATTTAGTCTATAAATATTATCTTAAATACCTTAAAATTCTCTTGATCTCATAAACTTTCTATAGGAATGATTTATTCAAATTTTTCTATTTGAAACATAGTGAAATGACCTCTTATTTATACATATGCTAAAATTAATTCCCAAAATTCAAATATTACATATTGACATGTGAATATACATTTGAAATCATTGAAATATGACCTAAAATATACTTTAAATTAGGGTCCTAGGTCTAAGTGAGGACCCAATTTAAAAATGGGACCTAGGTCACTCATGTAGGACACACATTCTACAATGATAAGTGTTATGTCATGGAATTTATGAATTTTGTGTTTTCCCCTTCCTAAATTTCAATTAATTAGGCTTGGATTTCAATCAAAGGGGCCAATTAAGGAAAATTAAGGTTAATTATTTAATAAATACCTAGATGAGTGTGAAAGTATAAAGATAAAATTTAAAACACCAAAATTATGGCACAACTAAGTCCATTTTTTTTAATAAGTCCTTAAAATTAATGTGAATATGTAAAATACATATTACAACACTAAATTAAATCATAACTTAGTCCTTTTATTACTAGTAGTTGTGTGTAGTGACATGCAATGATGAGTTGATAGGCAGAGGGGAAGTCAAAATGGAAGGGATGTGTACACACATTCAAGAAATTAAGAATAGGATACATACATATTTCTACGTAGGGAATGATAAGCTGTATTTTAAGTGTTATATGGAAAATTGATGTCAATATTGATCGTAGTGACTAACAATGCCATGTGGAGATTTTTATGTATGTCATAGTAGATGCAAACAAAATTGATACATATTGACACATTCTTTGAATGATAAGTCATATTTTGAGCGTTATATGGAACATTCATGCCACCATTGTTCATAGTGATGGAAAATGTATTTCCTTTATGTGCAGATATGTATATATGTCATAGTAGATGCAAATATGACTGATAAATATTGATCTATATGTGTTATATTGAACATTGATGTGACCATTATTTAAAATAGAAAAGCCCACAAAACATAAAAATTCAAAGTAACAAACCCATGCAAAATCATCACCAAAAAACACAAACCATAAATTTAGTAATATTGGTTCTCACAAACAATATCGCCTTTTCTAAACAACACCTTATCGAAGATTGAAACAATATAGCCTAAGCTAGAGAACAATAATCAACAATGCCTTATGAAAATTAACATAAACTATATACCATTAACTATTTTATTGCATTGCAAGCATAGCCACAAAATGGAAGCCATAAATCAAACAATATTGGTTTCAATAGTGAGATAGATGGAAAAACCCACAAAACAAAAAAATTCACAATAACAAACCTATGTAAAAATATAGTCTTTTCTAAACAGTAAGTTAAGCAAAATTGAAACAATATAGCCTAAGCTAGAGAACAACAATGAGTAATGTATTATGGAAATCAACATAAACTATATAGCATTCATTATTTTATTTTGTTGCAACCATAGACACAAAATGGAAACCATAAATCAAACAATATTGGTTTCAATAGTGACCCAAATGGAAAAACCCATAAAACACAAAAATTCACAGTAAAAAACCCATGTGAAAACTGTGTTTTAAGTGTTATATGGAACATTGATGCCACCACTGATCATATCAATGGACAATGTATGTTCTTGTTTAGTTTTTTTTCAATAACATGGACTATAAGTTGATCAAATCTAGTCTACATCCAAGCACAAGATGATATGTAATAGCTAGGAATTAATAACCATTTTATGATACCATTACACTAAAACAATAGAGCATAGATGAGGTTGAGATATATATACATTATTTCAAAAGGATAATACAATTATGTGAAAGCTTAGAATATAATTGATTTGGAATAGCACATACAAATGTCAAATAAGTGTATTTACATAAGTCATGCACAACCTTAAGAATAAATAGATAATTGCATTTGCAGAATTCTATTGAAGATTGGTACAAAAATTTTAAACTATTATTTTTTATTTTATTTCTAAATCTGCCTTTACTTGCAATAGAAATATATCTTGAGAGATTAATATTGCATACAATAGTTTATTTCATCATTGTGACCAATTTTGCAGTCACTAATTATTCTTAAAGGTCATCTATAAGACATTACTTCCTTAAAATCCCATCATGTGATTTGAAAACTCAACAATTTCTGGATCATAACAGAAATTAAAACCACTATTAATGTTGGGACTCCTAAAAACCAAAAGTAAGCGTAGTTGATAGAGCCTGGCTGAAAGCCTTGTGGCATGGATAACTTCATATAAGATCTAATGTTGTGAAAAGATCCACAAAAATCATGAATATAAGCTGAGATGAAAGATCGCTGACTAAGACATTACTATCTTATGTGAAATAGGATTTTTTGTCTTGAGTATGTCTATAAAAATCAAATGAAAATTTGAATTTTAGTGCAATGCACATGTTTCATTGGTAGACAATATGTAAATTAGGAAATATAAATGGTTCTATAATTTATAAAAAATAATATGCAATGCATGTGCAATAGAAGAGATTGAATAAATAAAATGTAGGCATGCATTGTGGGTGCAACGAGATGTAGTATGAATAGAAGAAAAGAAGGGTTGCTCTCCACCCTACCATATTGGGTCATGCAGCCTCATGGGCTATCACTAAACCCCTGAGAAAGAGCATACATTTTCCACCACATGATCAATGGTGAAACCAATGTTTCAACACCTAAGAATTATCAAGTTAGTTGAAATCAATGTTATACATTATTAAAAGTATATATAGCCGTATCATTTATGAAAAATAATTTCACATGTAGTTGTAAAAAAAAAGATGGAATAAAGGACATATAACCATACCTTCTATATAAATAGAATGTATTTGCAACTCATGCACCATGCCAAACTTGTGATCACAAAGCTATTTAATATTCTAGATATGTGAAGTTATAGTTGAGAACATTTGTAATCTAAAATGGTTTCAATCAGATATAGTTAGACACAAGGAAAATGTGAATTTTGGTGCAACAAACTTGTGTCATTAGTAGAAAATATCTAAATTAGGAAATATAAAAAATTCTATAGTTTATAAAAAACAATATGTAATACATCTATAATAGAAGAGGTGACATAAACAAGATGCATACATACCTTGTACAAAGAGTAGTATAAAGCATATTTACAATTATAACTCCCATATAATTTTGTTTTGGCACCTAACAATTTTGTTCAGTTGAAATAAGTGTTATTCACCTTTAAAAGTATATATAGTTGTATCATTTGTGACAAATAATTTGAGATGAAGTTGTGAAATAAGAGATGAATAAAGGATATACAGCCTTACCTTATATATAAATAAAATGTAGTTGCAACTTGTACACCATGTGAAACTTGTGATCGTGAAGCTATTAAGAATTGTCAAGATCTATAGTTATAGCTGAGAATGTTTGCAATCTAAATTGGTTAGAATTTGATAAAGTTAGACACAAATTATTCAAAGGAAAGAGCATTGACAGTGACATCATTGACCAAAGAAGAGGGAGGTCTTTAGAGAAAAATTAAATATAAATTTTATTTGGGAAACCAAAGAAGTCGAAGGAATCTAGGTTTTCCATTGGAGGAGATGAGAAGCATAATGGAAGTGTAAATAGGGAAAAATTCAAATTTAATGTTGAAACAATAAACTAATTGAACCCTATCAAGCACCATGAAGAACAAACTAGAATGAATATGTAAATAAACAAAGGAAATGCAAACCAATTTTCAAACTATATTTAATTGACCTCCATGGCTCTTCTCCACCTGCATGAGAATGCAAGATTTTGAAGGTTGATTGTTGGAGGGATGTTGGTTTCTCAATTCAACAACATAACATTGACATGGAGATGATAGATGAATGACAATAGATAGAAATAAATGAAAGATTAAAGAATGATTTTGCAAGCATAAGAATACTTGAAGAATCAACCCCCAAATGGCTTATGAGAGAGTTTATTTATAGATAGTACCTAATTTGGATTGATGGTTGAGATTGGATGCCAATAATATGTCTTAATCAGTGGCCAAGATTAAATGTTGTAGTATGGACTAGGGTTAGGACAAAATTAGGGAAAATGATAATGATGAAGGGTTGAGATTAAATTATGAGATAATTCAATCAAGGGATGAAATTAAATGAGATATCAAGAGATAAATTTGATGTGGAAGATAAGATTGACATGGATAAAGAGGTGATAGGGGAATTAAATAATAAAAATTATTTAATTTAGGTGGTCAATGAATAATTAAATAATTAAAATAATTATTTAATTAAAGAGGAATGTGACAAAGGGAATCATCTTGAATTAAATAATGATTTAATTCAAAATTCAAGAGAGTGGACCAAATTAAATAAATAAAATTTATTTAACTTTATAAAGAAAAGGCTAATATATAATTAAATAATTAAAATAATTATTTAATTATAGTGGAAAGTGGACAAAAATTAAATAAATAAGTATTTATTTAATTTTAGAAAGAAAAGGACTTAATTAGTGATGTAATTAAATAAATAAAATTTATTTAATTAATCAAGGAGGAATAAAGATGGAAATGAATTAATTAAATAACTAAAATTATTTAATTAATAGAAGAATTATGACTTTAGAAAATAATTAAATAATTAAAAAATATTCAATTATGAAGAATGAAAGGGGGAATGATGAAGAATTTAGAAATTGCTAGCCTAAGGACAATTTTTAGTGTCTACATTTTTTCCATCTTTTAGATGATGTTCAAGATGATCAGATTTGTGTTGGGTAACATCATTTCAAAGAAGCTAAGGTATGGATACAGGAAAATGGATGATGATAGAAAGATAGGATGATGATAAAATAAGAGTGGGATGATCATGTAATACCCCTCATATTACTGCTTGATTCTTGACATTCTCTGTGGTTTTTGTTTGGCACATTGTAGTTTTGATGGTACTGTTGATATCATTTTGTGGTAGCTTATACTGTTACTGATTATATACTCTTATGATGCCACGGATATTATGATGATATTTTATTATGATCGTTTGATGAAATTATTTGGAATTTAGTAGACTAGAAATTAGTAATTGATGATATTAATGCAAATTAATGTAAATTTATAATGCTTTATATGATGATATGTTTTGGTGAGGGGACAGGTAGCATCACTCGTTTGTGAGCGCCCTGCTACACTGTGAATCCTTCTCACAATGCTTTGTAATTGATTATATGTATGTATATTGTATATCACCTTGTCGGATGCAGGCTTTGCACGAATAAGACTCGATTCCACCTATTTTGATAGGTCTGGGCGAGCATTGAACCAACCCAATGGCAAGAAGTTGAATAAAGGTGACATGAAAAGTAACTCCATTCCAAGGTGTCAATTGTCTTGTACCTTCTTGGTTTGTGCGTCTTGGTCATAATCATTTGTGTTGTTGCATTGGTCTTTGTATGTTATTGTGATTTTATGATTTATCTACTGCAGTGTATGGTTTTATGTTGTGATTTAATAATTAAGCAATTAATAAAATAAAACCATAAAATAATAAATAAATTAAAACAATGGATAAATATTAGTAGTAGTAGTAGTAAAAATATTACATTTATTTTGAGTCCCACAATGGTTGATTTTAATTATTTTAATATGAAAGTAATTATTTAATAAAGTATTGTGGAGATGATGAATATATATATAAATAAAAGTTCATTTTGTGGATTTAAATTTAGTTAAGTTTTAATCAAATGCATGATAAAAGAAAATGAAATATAAATACATAAAAGGCAACAAAAGAAATTAAGGATTAATAATTAGTTGGATTTATTTCTTGAAATGTGACCTCTGGTATTCACGGGAAGAGGAAATTGAAAGGGTTTCCTGGGCATGGATTTTAATAAGGGGTTTTCTTTGTTTCAAGGGAGTTGCTGGAATTTTGGAAAAAAAATATTTTCAACACTGCATTCTTGTTCTGTTTGCTGGAGAAATCATAAAAGAAGAAGGTTGGGTTTAAAGGAGAATTTGGGGAATCTGTTGCTGGGAACAATCGGCAGTGAGGAATTGGTTCTACGAGAGGGATTAAGCTTCTGTAAATCTTCTTCAAACACAAAACGCCAGGTTCCTTTCTTTTCAATTAATTACTTTCTGCAGTATCAAATAAAATAGAAACTGTTTTCTCTGTGTATAAAATTTTCATAGGGTTGGAAATCAAACGTTTGTGGAAGGAAATCTATTGGGTTATTGTTTAATCAATGAAAAATTAACCAAGGATTGTGATTGTTATTTGTCAACATAGAATTTCTGTGGGGTTCTGGGCTATTGTTATTAAAAGGGGGGTTTTATTTGAAATCTGGAAATGAGCAGTATTTTTGTTGTTTCCTTTCTCTTTTTTTCTTAAAAATAAATATATATATATGTTAAAGAGAAATTTCCTTCCAATTAATTTCTGGGATTATGATGATATTCTGGATATGCCTGTATGTTACAAAATATTTCTCCTGTTCAGAGAATAGTGATTATCTTTCCCTACTTTTGAAATGTTCAGATTCCTATATATATGTATATATATAAATTAGATATATATATATAAATATATATATACACATATATTTATATATATGTTAAAATATTGAATGAAAATTAAAATTTATTGAAAACTCATTATTTTATTTCCGTCGGCACTGTTCATTGATTTATGTGTTGATATTATATATATTGGCTGTGTGGGGGTTCGACCTCGGCCATACCCACCACACCGCCACCGGTACTGTGTGACAGTCTGCAGACTATCCACGACAATCTGAATGACTACCGTGAGTAGTCCGTAGACTGCCCACAGTCGGGCGGCGTTTATTCTCGTGCCTGTGTATGGGTTTAAATGCCCATTGAAATTTGTAGATATTAATTTTGTAAAGTGCGAATTTCTATTTTATTTACTGTGTGAAATTTACTTTTATTAATATGTTTCATACATTTATTGGGAAATTTACTTTTATAAATAAATAAATATATATATTTGTATATATACTTATTAACTCATTTATTCAGATTTCAGCTATTTAACTGGTTGATGTAACCATTTAATTTTATCAGTAAATATTCTGTTTCTTTTTCTGGTTAAAATAAAACAAAATCTAGTTATAGTAGAAATAATAAAATAGAAAGAATCTGTTTCTTTTGTTATTGATTTGTTAAAATTACAAACTGTAGGAGGATAATTTAGTAAGAAAATCAATTTATGATTTTATGACAACATTGATTATTTATTTCTGGTTTAGTGTGAATATATATTAGGAATGGAATTTATTATGGAATCTATTATGGAATTAATTAAGTTATTTCTTTTATTTTTATTCTCTAAAATTGAGTCTTGTTGAATTGTTGGGTTCGGGACATTATTAGTTCATTGATGTGGGAACCCGTTTGTGTTAACACTTTAGTCTTCCAGAGGATCAAGATTTTTTTGAATTGATATCCTTTCATCTTGAGTTCTGTTAAGTTATGTGTTATATGTGGGGTGTACCAAATTTTGAGATTATGTTATGGTATTTAATTTGCGAGATGAGTTATGCCTTGTGTAATATTTTGTTGCTGCATTTCAATGTTAAGATTGGAATGGTACAACCCCTATTTCTTTTTTTGATTTTGGTTGGGTCTCTAGGGAGAGTGGCTCCTCGTGGGGGTCAGCACCCCATTTAAGGGGAAGGGCTCAGGATAACCCACGAGTGAGTTAGTAAACAAGTGAAAATCTAATAATTAACTTAGGAGGGTTGGGTAGTAACTTCATTACTAGATTTTAAAATGGATGCCTCATCTTCATTAGTGCTTTCACAGACTAGTGGAAGGCTGAGAAGGCCATGGTTGGCAAGGTCGTAACCTCGTCTCCACGAGAGGTTTATGGCTCCGTATGAGTCACCCTATGGACCGGCGCCTCCAGTTGGGAGGAAGGGCACAGGATAGCCATAGATGGGACCGACGCCTCTAGTTGGGAGGAAGAGCACATGATAGCCCATGTAGGACTATGCGATCACACTCTCCCCTAGTTTCCCATGTGTTTTATTTTATTGTGTTCCTCTAGAAGTAGGTTATGGGAGTTGGTTTAGATTGTTGTTTGAATTGATTGATTTATGATTATTGTTTTAATACATCTTTAGTATGTTTTGTGGTCTTGTATGATCTCATTTATATTTGATTTATGATCTTGTATTTTTATGGTACTGTGATATGTTGTTATTGTTGTTCTTTATAATTTGAAGTATTGTGTTATGGATCTATGTTGGTACTTCTTGTATGTTTGTACTTCTGTTGTCAATCTTGGTCGGAGTTATGTCTCTGTCACCTCTTAGCATGGGGGTGGTTGGGTGGAATGTGCTCCGCACACTGTTGGGTTCCCCATCAGCGTTTGTTGGCTTCTGTCTCATCTAGTTGAGGATTTGTTCTAGATGATCCCTTTGTATTTTGATAATCTTGTATATTGTATTCATCCCACATGTTTGGGGATCTTGATGTAACTATATAGATATGATGTAAAATTTGAAAGATGTTCTAATGTATTTATCAACTTTGTAACTTCATTTGGTTATGTAATTTCTCATGGTTTTATCTTGTGATGGAATCTATGTATATATATATCTAATGTTGTCATTTATAGTTCCTTTTGTTATCTTATGAGTTGATGTTTAGCAATGTCTATTTCAATGTGACCTCGTGGGCCCCAAAGAACATAGTCAATTATGTTATTTGTGTTATAACAAAATGAAGTATATTTGTATGTTTATGATCATTTAATATTTAGTATGTCGATTATTTGTTTTTCTTTAAAAAAAAATTGTGTTCTTTAGTTGATTATTCTTTGGGGCTTGCACGGTGGACGTTACAACTTGGTATCAAAGCCAAGGTTGCACACGCTGGGGTCTCTGGGTAGTTATGTCCACTAGGCAGCCTTTGTGTGTTAGGATCTTGAGCTCATGTGTTGTGTAGAAGCATGCCTAGAGGCAGAGGTAGAGGTAGAGGTAGAGGCCGAGGAAGAGGCCAAGGTGGTGGCCGTGGGGCCAACCAACTGAATCCTTCACCGCCAAGTTCTCACGGTCCTGAGTCTGAGGAGCAACAGAATTCTCAGAACAATCCGTCGGGTGGTGAACCAAACCTAGAATAGCCGAGGTTGGATGGTCAGTTACAGCATCTTCTGGGTGAGCTTCTTGATAGATTGGGTCCTAGACCTAATGGGGGTCAGCCGGTTGAGAGAGAAAGAGAAAGGTCTCCAAGGCGTAGGGGAACTTTAGTTGATCATGATGCTTTGTTAGCAAGCCAAATGAGGGATTTAATGAGAGCTCATCCACCTACCTTTGATGGTTCTAGAGGAGGGTTGGAAGCCGAGACCTGGTTAATTGATTTGGGCCTATGCTTCGCAATGCACCCTTACGGTAGTAATACCAAGGCTCGATGTGTTGTTATGTATTTGCGGGGTTTTGCGTCCACTTGGTGGCAGCTAGAGGAACAGAAGTTGCATATGGATATCAGTATGGTTACTTGGGAATTTTTCTTGGAAAGGTTTAGGGCTCACTTCCTCTCAGATCATTGGAAGTAGTGCAGGGCAGATGAATTCCACGATCTTAAGCAAATGGCAATGTCAGTAGAACAGTATGAACATCACTTCTATGAACTAAAATAGTATGCAAGGATTAGTCATGATGAAGGAATGTTGGTTCAGCATTTTGTTCAAGGTTTGAACCCACGCATCAGTGGTGGTGTATGAGTCTTCGAACCTAAGACCATGGAAGTTGCTGTCAAGAAGGCTTGCTTGGTAGAGGAAAACTTGGCTATGGTGTTGGGAGGTCATGTAGGAGTTTAGATTGGTAGTGTACCCACTCCTAGAGCTGGTTCTCAAGGGGGTCAGACACAGGCAGTAGGGCCTTCTAAGAGTCAGTTTGCGCCTTCAAGAGGGGGTCAACAACAACATTCTCAGTCGAAGCACAAGAATTCCACTTCTCAACAGGGTGGTTAGTTTCAGTTTTGCAGGGATCGGAACAAAAATCGTGCACGTCAGGAGTAGCCTGCCTTGAGTTTTCAGTCTCCACCTAGTCGTGGGAGCTTCCAGCAATCGAATGCTCCATCCGAGGGAAGTGGTTTTGGTTGAGGTTCTGGATGTTTCTCGTGTGGGCAACAGGGGCATATTGCTAGGACGTGTCCTCAAAAGAGTGCTTCAGAGTTTAGTCATAAACCAGCTATGTCCGAGCCAACAGTGGGAGATGCAGGGAGATCTCACTGAGTTTTCACAACAGTGGATAATCGGCAGGCGAATCATCAGAGTACCATCATTGAGACCACAGGTTTATTACATAAGTCTAACATTTCAGTACTTTTTGATTCTGGTGCATCTGATTCTTTTATCTCTCCTTTAGTTGTTGAGAGATGTAAATTGGGGGCTATAAAGCAAAGTGAAAAGTAGCAGGTTGAGTTAGCTTTAGGATCTAAGGTTGTGGTCGAGAAGCTTGTGTAGGGTTGTAGGTTAGAGTTAGGGGCAATGTCAACTAAGGTGGACCTCAGAATTCTTCCACTTGGTTCTTATGATGTAGTCTTGGGCATGGATTGGCTAAGCTCGCATCGTGATTTGATAGTTTTTTGCTGTAAAGTAGTGCGGTGTGTGGATGATTTTGGTAAAGAGGTGGAAATTGTGGGTGTTTAGAGGCCTGTTTCTTTGAGAATGATTTCAGCTATGCAGTTAAAAAGGTGTTTTCGTTAGGGTTGTCAGCTCTTTGCAGTATCGGTTAGTGACCTTGAGTCAGAGGATAGTCGTGAGGTGTCATTGAATGATTATCCTCTCCTTGCTGAGTTTTTTGATGTTTTCCCTAGTGAGATACCAGGCATGCCTCCTAAGCGAGAGGTGGATTTCAATATAGATTTGGTGCCTAGGGCTGAGCCTATCTCTCGAGCTCCTTACAGGATGACCACGCAGGAGATCCAAGAGCTTCATTTTTAGTTAGAAGAATTGTTAGCTAAGGGATTTATCCACCCTAGTGTATCTCCTTGGGGAGCACCAGTGATCTTTGTCAAAAAGAAGGATGTGTCTCTCCGCCTTTGTATCGATTACCGACAATTGAATAAGGTAACAATAAAGAATCATTATCCCCTTTCCAGGATTGATGACCTCTTTGGTCAAATAAAAGGGGCAAAGGTATTTTCCAAGATCGACCTTAAATCAAGGTATCATCAATTGCAGATAGCAGAGGCTGACATTCATAAAACTGCATTTCACACTCGGTATAGACATTACGAGTTCACAGTTATGCCATTCGAGTTAACGAATGCACCTTCAGTCTTTATGATTGTGATGAATGGGGTGTTTCGAACTTACTTGGATAGGTTCATCCTCATGTTTCTTGATGATATTTTGATTTATTCTAAGTCTATGGAGGAACATGAGGTGCATCTAAAGCAGGTTTTGCAGTGCTTAAGGGATAACTAGTTGTATGCCAATCTGGCAAAGTGTGACTTTTATAAGACTGAAGTTCAGTATTTAGGCCATGTGATTTTAGGTGAGGGAATTTCTATGGATCCTGCTAAGATCCAGGCTATCATAGATTGGCCCATGCCCACCAATGTCTCAGAAATTCACAATTTCATGGGACTAGCTCGGTACTATCGGTGGTTCATTCAGGGCTTTTCGAGGATTGTGCATCCTATCACATCACTTCAGAGGAAAGGAAAGAAATTTCTTTGGACATAAGAGTGTCAGTTAGCTTTCCAAACCCTTAAGGAGAAACTGACTAGTGCTCCAATTTTGGCAGTGTCAGATCCTTCAGGTGATTTTGTGGTTTGTACTAATGCTTCATTGGAGGGTCTTGGAGCAGTGTTGATGCAGGATGGGAGAGTGATTGCCTATGAATCTCAAAAATTAAAAGATCATGAACTCAATTATCCCACACATGACCTTGAATTGGCCGCAGTGGTTCATGCTCCTGTGAGATGGAGGCACTTTTTGTTAGGGCAGCGGTTTGAGTTGCATACAGATCATCGGAGTTTGCAATACATCTTCACTCAACCGAATTTGAATGCAAGGCAGAGGAGGTGGATGGAATTTTTGTGTGAAAATGATTTCGAGGTCAAGTATATTCAGGGTAAGGAAAATGTGGTGGCTGACGCTCTAAGTCATCGTAGGCATGAGGTTTCTACAATGTCTCTTGAGGTGGATTTGAAGAGTCAGATTCTCATAGCTCTTCCTTCAGATAGTTGGTATTCAGAGGTGAAAGCTGAGGTAGAATCAGGTAGAGCTTTGGAGGGGAAATTTGCTAGTTATTCGTTGGATTCGGATGGTACTTTGTGTTTCTATGGACTGTTGTATGTACCTTCTTCAGAGGGTCTTCATACCTTGATTTTGACAGAAGGTCATCGGGCACCTTATGCGGCACATCCTGGAGTCAAGAAAATGTATGCGGATCTACGGTCGCTTTATTTTTTGTTAGGAATGAAGCAGGATATCGCTGACTTTGTGGCTCGATGTCTTGAATGTTAGAGAGTGAAGGCTAAACATCATCATCCAGCAGGATTGCTACAGCCTCACCTTGTTCTGGAATGGAAATGGGATATTATTTCCATGGATTTTATTGTTGGGTTGCCTATGTCATCTAGACGGCATGATGCTATTATGGTCACAGTTGACAGATTGACCAAGGTAGCTCATTTTTCTCCTGTTCGATCTTCATATATGACATCTTATGTTGCTAAGGTGTTCATGAATGATATACTTAGATTGCATGGGATACCAGAGAGGATCATTTCTGACAAAGATCCGGTATTCACGTCTGCATTGTGGACATCTTTGCAGCAGTCTTTGGGAACTAAGTTGAATTTCAGTTCTGCCTATCATCCTGAGACTAATGGTCAAACTGAGAGAGTTAACCAGGTGCTTGAGGATATGCTTCGGATGTATGTCATGGATCAGCAATCACATTGGGAGGAATATCTGTACATGGTTGAGTTTGCATATAACAATGGGTACCATAGTTCTATTGGTATGGCTCCTTTCCAGGCTTTGTACGGTCATCCTTGTCGTACTCCTCTGAGTTGGGATTGATTGGAGGACAGGGTGCTTCTTGGGCCCAAAATGCTTAGAGATATGGAGTAGCAGGTGTCTCGCATTTGGGAGCATCTTGTAGCTTCCCAGGATAGACAGAAGAAGAATGCTGACACTCATAGAGTTGATCGGCAGTTTGCAGTTGGTGATCAGGTATTCCTTCGAGTGCGCCCGCGAAAGAGCCCAATTCATTACGAAAAGGGTTTGAAGCTTGCACCTCGCTTCATTGGACCCTTTGAGGTATTGTAGCGGATTGGACCTATTGCTTACCATTTAGCTTTTCCACCCAGTTTGTCACGGATCCATGATGTATTTCATGTTTCTATTCTTAGACCATATTTTCCTGATGTTACTCATGTTTTGCAGTGGAATGCTCTTCAGGTCGAGGACGGGCAGCTAGCACTCGAGCTCGTGGCCGTGCTTCAGCATCGGTGACTTACCCTCAGAGGCAGAGAGATTGATCAAGTGCAGGTTTAGTGGGACCCGAATGATGAGGCTTTAGCTACTTGGGAGGATGCCTCTCGTATCAGGGATTCTTATCCTTATCTTTTCACTGGCTTCCAGGAGTAAGCCAAATTTTAGGGGGGGAGGATGTAATACTCCTCATGTTACTACTTGATTCTTGACATTCTCTATGGTTTTTGTTTGGCACATTGTGGTTTTGATGGTACTGTTGATATCATGTTGTGGTAGCTTAGATTGTTACTGATTATATACTCTTATGATGCCATGGATATTATGATGATATTTTATTATGATCATTTGATGAAATTATTTGGAATTCAGTAGACTAGAAAATAGTAATTGATGATATTAATGCAAATTAATGTAAATTTATAATGCTTTATATGATGATATGTTTTGGTGAGGGGACAGGTAGCATCACTCATTCGCGAGTGCCCTACTACACTGTGAATCCTTCTCACAATGCTTTGTAATTGATTATATGTATGTATATTGTATATCACCTTGTTGGATGCAGGCTTTGTAGGAATAAGACTCGATTCCACCTATTTTGATAGGTCTAGGCGAGCATTGAACCAACCCAACGGCAGGAAGTTGAATAAAGGTGACATAAAAAGTAACTCCATTCCAAGGTGTCAATAATCTTGTACCTTCTTGGTTTGTGCATCTTGGTCATAATAATTTGTGTTGTTGCATTGGTCTTTGTATGTTATTTTGATTTTATGATTTATCTAATGCAGTGTATGGATTTATGTTGTGATTTAATAATTAAGCAATTAATAAAATAAAACCAAAAAATAATAAATAAATTAAAACAATGGATAAATATTAGTAGTAGTAGTAAAAATATTACATTTATTTTGAGTCCCACAATGGTTGATTTTAATTATTTTAATATGAAAGTAATTATTTAATAAAGTATTGTGGAGATGATGAATATATATATATATATATATATATATATAAGTTCATTTTGTGGATTTAAATTTAGTTAAATTTTAATCAAATGCATGATAAAAGAAAATGAAATATAAATACACAAAAGGCAACAAAAGAAATTAAGGATTAATAATTAGTTGGATTTATTTCTTGAAATGTGACCTCTGGTATTCATGGGAAGAGGAAATTTAAATGGTTTCC
>VDFB02273333.1:0-26424 GCA_007258455.2 Sequoia sempervirens | reverse complement strand
TCAATCTTTCCAGCTTCAATTTCATCACCATTTTTTTAGAAACTAGGTTCTGAGAGCTTCCACTATCAATAGCCACCTTGCATCTAGTTTGAAACAAATTATTTCTCTGCAATGGTTCCTCCTCCATCTCACTTTGACATAATACTCTTTTGTTCACCAACACTTCTCCTTCTTCCAGTTTATTTGATGATCTGGCATAATATTCCTCAACAAAGGTTGTCCTTCTAATTTTCTCCTTCTATTTTTCTCTATCTTTCTTCTTGTCTCTCCTTGATTACATTCAAATGCTCTATTTCCTCCACCACACTTAAAAAAAGTTCCCTTGAATACTCTTTTCTCCTATCCTCTATCATCTTTTCTATAACCTTCATTCTGGTAGCCACCATATCCTCCTCTCTGGCAAGCGTTTCCATCATCTCTATGGTATGAATTATCATTCTTATTGAATTCATTATCTTTATTCTGATTTGCAAAAGTTCCCCTTCCTCAAGTAAAAAATATTTCTCTTTGAAATCTTCCACCTCTTCCTCCCTATCTCTTCTCATGTATTTTATTTAGTTTCTCTTCTAATTTTAGGGAACATCGATATGCCTCCTCCACATTCAACAACTTGATCAAATTAATATCATCCTATATAGACAGATTCAAACCATTCACATATCTAGCTACTTGTTCAACCTCATCCTTTGAATGTCCAGATTTTATATTCAACTTGTAGAAATCCTCAGTATACTTTGTCACATTTCACTCTTTCTGCTTCAAATTCTACAACTTTTGGAACAAACAGATTTGATAATCTATGGACATGAACTTTTTCTTCAACTTATTCACCATATGATCCCATGATTTTATCTTCTCCTTTCCTCTTCTTTGTTTATCTATCTACAAATTTTCCCACCAAAGGGATGCATTTCCTTTCAAATTTGTACAAGAAAATTTCACCTTCTTGTCTTTAGTGATACCTTCAAATCAAAATATTTTTCCATCTTCATTATCCAATCAAGTAATTCATCCAAACTTGACTTACCATTATAATTTGGTGGATTGAAATGTGGTCTAGTATTCACTCTAGTTATGGCTCTTATGAACCTTTCTTCTTCCTGATCCAAGCCAGGTTGATCTTCTCTTTCCTTTTCTTCTTGTACTTCTACCTCTTCATCACTCACATCATCAACTAGTTAACCTCTCCTCTAGGTGGTTTCAATTTCATCTAATCTAGAAGCAATTTCTCTCAACATCTCCATTATATTCAGGTCTACATTTCCATATGCTCCATTTCCTCTAACATTTCTTCTTCCTGCCATCTTTACACAAGTCCTTTGTAGATGTAGGTCAGATCCTCCATCCACCACTCCAAAACAAATCTTCAATAGGACTTCACAAACTCTGATGATCTCTGACGAAACTTTAATCTTTCTTTGATACCAATCTAGTGTAGCCATGATAGGAGGGTCCTCAAATGGAATGGTTTGGACCTGTGTAGAAAGAGTTAGAATTAAAGCAACATAGAATATGGAATAAAATGTAGATTCAAACATTCTTATTATTAGAAAATGCAATTACAAACAACCAAAAACATTCAGGCTTACAAATTTGGCTCACAGGCCTCATACAATATGCTCAAAATACCATCTTCCTATATTCTCCTTAATGTGAGTGAAAATATTATAGATCAAATCTTATCTTTCTCAAATATACTTTCCTAATGATAGATTACAATGTTTTATATCATGTCTTGAGATCTTGAATCATCCACATCAGCCAAAGATTGTTACAATCTCTGATGAAGGAAAATATAATGTGTACATGAATAGGTTGGCCTAAAATTTGAATTAATCGTTGATGGATGCATAGGATGAAGTGTGGACCTAAATTAAGGTAGGGTACACTCCACAGAACAATTCAAATCACACCATCAAGATCTGCAAAATAGGGGAAAGATCAACAAGTAATCGAACTAGCCATTAGGTTTGAAATTATTTCAATTTCCATTTAGGAAATTGCCACATAAATCCATAAGCAATAACTTACCAAAAAAAGATCCAATCAATCTAAAATCTTGGAATAAGGAAAAAGAACATGTCTACGATGAAAGTGTATATCCACAAGGTCTACTGAGAAAATATGATGAAATGTTGAATCTTCCAACTAAACAAGAACTAGCTGAAATGAAAATATTTTTGGTCAATGCAAGATTTCCAACAACCAAGGATGCTCCTGCATCAATTGATGTGCCAAATTATTTTAATTTAAAAAATAAAAAAATATGCCACCTTTTCCCTGACCAGAATCTGGGCACTAGAAGGGTGAAAAATGAGGAAGGCTAATGAAAATTATGGCCAAAGTTCACACAATAGGGGACAACCACACAACTAGAGGTTTCCATAGTTTTTCATTTTATTTCTATAGTTTTAATCTTCTTGTGTTGGTTGATTGTAGAGTATATCGCTGCTACATGTGAGTTCCTAAAGTTAGATCAATGGCAGCATCAATGTTTGTTATAACACTCAAAATATAGCTTATCATTCCAAGAATTCCCTAATAGAATAAACATAGGGAACACTATGTATCAATGTTTTTGGAATTTAGTATGAAATACATACATATCTGCAAATAGAGAAAATACATTTTCCAAAATAATGATCAATGGTGACATCAAAGAAAATATCATAGTAACAAACCCATGCAAAAATATAGTCTTTTCTCAATAGTACCTTATCTAAAATGAAACAATATAGCCTTGTCAATAGTACATTATCAAAAATGAAATAGTATACCCTAAGCTTGAAAACAACGATCAACAATGCCTTATGGAATCAATGTTGCTTGCATCTACTATGAAATACATTCATATATGCACATAGGGGACATAAATTTTCCATCACTCCGATCAATTGTGCCTTTACCAAGACTTTTGTATTTCTTTCAAAATCATTTCCCCATGTAAAGAACACAAAATAACCTCCAACCACCTTCACATAAACTTCACAATAGATGATCAAACTTGCACCTTCATAGAAGCTCACCCTTCTCGCATCAACATTAATGTTTGTATGGTTTCCATGTAGTGGCGATGGTTGTAATAGCACCTTCCATTTAAAACCTCAGAAGAGGTAGCGAAAGTCTTCACAATTTTCAATAAGGCATTGTTGGGAATTCTTTTGTGGCTTTACCTGCTATCAAAGCTATGAGCCAAAATTGCAAGCTTCTATGAATTTTGAAGTTTGATCACCCTATTCAACACATGTATCAATATGTATGTATATCTATAAGTTTCCATTCATCTATATATGTATATTTTCTATATATAATGACACATACATACATTTCTACACATACTTTTTTAGTGTGTATATTTCCAAGCAAAAATTCCTACATATGCATCTAATGCATGATACTAGTTGCCAAGGCTTGGCTATTATTCTTGTTAGACTCAAAAAGGAAGTATTAGAATGATATGATCTATATTAGGTGTAATAAGAAACATTGGTTTCACCATTGATCATAGTGGTGGACAATGTATGTTCTTTCTCGGGGGTTTGGTGAGAACCCATGAGGCTCCATGATCCAATACGGTAGGGTGGAGAGTAGGCCTTTTTTTGATGTGTTTCATATTTTTTTTTGTATGTGTAGTTATGTAAGTTTATGAGATTAGATTCACATAACATTCATATGTATGGTAGACTATATATTAAGTGCAACATTAAACATTGATCTCAGTATTTATTAGAGTGTTAGACAGTATACCTATTCTCTGTATGTAATTCCACATACATACATTCACACACATTATTTTTGTGTTTATATATATGTACACAATAGATTCCTACAGGTTCATTTGGGGCATGCAATTTCTACATATGTTCATGCAAAATAAAATGTACACTGATATATAGGTATTTGAAGTTAGATGCACCTTTTTAGTTATTACTTATTTCAGCCTCAACTAAGAGTTGTTAGAATGATAGGTTGTATCTTAAGTGTAATAAGAAACATTGGTTTCACCATTGATCAAAGTGGTGGAAAATGTATGTTCTTGCTCAACCCAAATACTTGCAAGAAACACCCACACTAGCTTGTTTTTCCTTGGCTAAATTTTAGAATGATAGCCTATATAGTTAATGACATGCCATTTTATTCATAAACATTAAACTGTTTTTCCTTGATGAGCATGGTGCTTTTACAAACATAAATCTGCATAATCATGGGATATGCAGTTCATTGGTTAATTATTTTCCAAACACGTGTTGCATTTAATATTGTGAGGATGAAGAAAAAAATGAGCTATTTTGGCCTATAGAGAATGCTACAAAATTTGTGGCATTTGTCATGACTAAGAAATTAATGGAATTTTTCAAGAAATTACAAGTCATGCTATTTTACATGGATTTTGTAGCATTTCTGGCTGCATGCACTGTAGGGCAGCAATGTTTTGATGCATTTACCTCAAATTTTTCACATGATGATTATGTGCATTACATGTATACTACATATTTGTCCACTTCAACATAGCTACTCTAAAAAATATCTTCATCACTCGCCACCATATAATGTTTGCATTATAATAAAAAAATTTGATAAACCAATTGTAAATATTAAATATGGTAGGGAAGAGAGTAGGCCTTCTTTTCAGAGAACATTCATATGTATAATAGGTTGTATCTAACTATAATATTAAATATTGATCTCAGCATTCATTATAATGGTAGACAATTTGTGTTCATGCTTGGGGATTTGCTAGGAGTTATTCCTTGTTTCCTTTTTGTTGTTGAGAATTGTAATATTGGCTCTTTTCCATATTCATGGTTAGTTGGTTCATCAATTAAACTCACTATTACATGTACGAATTTTTTGTTACACTTTGTAGCATTGTTTGATATGTATATGTATATGCATATGGTTATGCATATATGCATATGCATATGTATATGTATGCATATATTTATATACATATGCATGCACATGCATATGCATATGTATATGTATATATGCATATGCAATAAAAAAAGTGAAGTTCTTTTAGATGGAGAGTGGAATGAAGGAAGGAACAATCCATAAGCATAAGCAGTAGCAACATTACACTCTCCTTTAAAAACTATATTGTACCTTCCCTTCATTACACTCTCCATCAAGAATGCATTGCATATGGATAGATGCATTTACATATACATATGCATATATGTATGGTTTGGTTGTTCTCCATAAGGAACTATTAAAAAAAGAATTTGTGCGCATGCGATTTTTTTTTTCCATGGTTTTGTTACTATGGATTCTTCTATTTTGTGGGTTTTCCATTTGGGACACTATTGAAACCATTATTGTTTCATCTATTGTTTCCATTTTGTGTCAATGGTTGCAACATAGTAAAATAGTTAATGTTATAGAGTTTATGTTGTTTCCCATAGGGATTTGTTGAGTGTTGTCCTCTAGCTTTGGCTATATTGTTTCATATTCGATTGGCTTGACCTCTTTAGTTCTGCCATTATTCTTTAAGTTGGTGTTTGCAAGCATTTTGTTGTTCTCTAGCTTTGGCTATATTGTTTCATATTCGATTGGCTTGACCTCTTTAGTTTTGCCATTATTCTTTAAGTTGGTGTTTGCAAGCATTTTATTTTTTTCCTCATATTATGGTTGTAGGCTCCTTCGCCTTGTTCAAGTTCCAATCCTACATCAAGTGTGGACCAAAAAAAGACAACAAAATGCTAAAGAATCCAACTCTATTATGTGTGGCATAGATACTATATTTTTGCAAGTCATTGAGCCAAATACTTGCAACAAAGAGTCATAGTTCATCCTTGCTTGACCCTGCCTAATCAAGCAACTGCACCGCAATTGTTGACAAGTTCATTGGATGAACAAGCTCACTTCTAATGTCCTACACCCTAATTCCTTTCTAGCTTTCACACAACCTTCACAATGAAGGTGCCTCAACAATGGGTGGCTATAGATCTCAACAAACACTTGCTGAGCATGGATTTCCATTGGAATTATTAGCCACCACCACTTTAGCATCATGTTTGGAGATTTTTTTGCATTCCAATGTAGTCCTTCTACTGGAGCATTGATGCTTTGTTTGATTTTAAATTTTGTAGTGTTTGCAAGGAAAGCTATGCTAGCATGAAAGTACAAGAATCCAACACAAACACCATTTATCTATGTTGTGCTTCTAAATAGGGTTTCCATAGATTCAGTTTAGTGAACAAGATGGATCAAGGACCATAACTTCATGTCCTTGCAAAGCTTACTTGGGTTGAAGAAATTCTTATAGCTAGAGTTGCTCCAGTTTTTTAAGCAACCCATGCTAGAGGAGGCCAATACAAATATTGTGGCCATACTATAAGCTTACCTCAAGAAATCATGGCCATTGTAACTTTGTTACCACATCACCTATATGATGTTGAAGAGGTGACTATTCAAAAAACTAGCATTTAAGGGATGAACTATGATTTTTATGTAGACAAACATAATGCCATGGATGCATTAATATACAAAATTAAGAATGATCCATACTATAGTGATGTTGCAATTGATTGTGATGCTTTAATTTTTTTGTTTGCTACAAGTACTGAAATCTTTGATCTTTTACACATAATGAAAGAAACAATACATAACATAGCTAAACCAATGGCAACTCCAAAAAGTGTTGCTCATGAGGAAGTCAAGCTTGAGGACACATCATCATTTATTCCATTGATTCCCAACCCTCCTTGAGAATTGCAGGAAATTAGAGATGCCTTGAGGATTGAAGACATTAGTCAAGATATATTTTCTTGGATTGAGATAAATTCTAACCATATCATTGAATACAATACAAAAGGGCTACTAAGCATGGCCTTTCGAACATTTATCTCCACTTGAAAGTGATTCCCCTACAATCAAGAAGCATACAGATAAAATTACATGAATATGCACTACACTTAATGAGACACTATGATAATAGATTTGGGAGGCATGTCATATTTAGATATTACCTTCATAATTTGATAATGAGACATTGAAGCCAACAGTCAGCTTCTATTTTCATGAAAGAAACTTGGAATAAAATATCCCAAAGTTTGTGGTTGCTTTATGAAAATTTCTTTAGGATGTGCTACACACCTAGATAGCAAACTGGCTTGTTCACTTTGGTGCATATTTGTGAGGGATGCACTCATATTGGGGAAAGTTCCATCAATACCTTATGGTGATGATCCACCAACTTGGAACATTGACTCTCTTCTTTACTCTGAGCTCTATAGACATAAAATGGCCTAATTTGCACAAAGTAATTGATCTTGGTGCCCAACTAAAAATTCCATACTCTCGAAGATGCATCACAAAAAATATCATCCATAACCCACACATAACAGCCTTCTACATGCACTTGCGGTTCACCATTTTCTGTGAAAAGGTTATTGAGAGGCTTTTCCATACAAAGGATTACTGGTATAGGTATGAGTGGCAACAACATGGATCAACACATGTCCATGGTTTCTTGTGGCTTCTAAGTACCCTAAATATGGACATGCTTGATTGATCCAACTCACATGAGCTTCAACTAGCAAAAAATTCTTTGATCACTATGTTTCAGCATGGAATCCTCAGTCCCTGGAATAACTAATATCAAGAGCCCACCACTCTTCTTTGGAGGACTCGTGTTTTCTTGAAAGTATACAAATTTATTCCATGGATCCAATGGTGTATTATGAACAACTACTAAACATGGTGCAAAGGTATTCCAAATGTACTCAGTACACTTTCCTTACAAAAAAAGGCCACCAATTACAATTTTGCACAACCATCATCGAAATTGATAATTGAGACTGTATCCCTTATTCAATCTATGTATAACTATATACATATCAAAAAAATCATAAAGGTGGGTGTTGAAATTTGCTACCACACCCTACTATCATCATTTCTTACCTTCTATTCATGTCTACCCCCCGAATCATAGTGATACCTTTGAAATATTTTGTTGGTTGGAATTGCTACTATACAATTATTTTTGAAATGTTGAAGTAGATATAGGCCTCAATAGAGATAGTATAACATAGAACTAGAGGCTATTTGATGTTGTTGGTTATCACCCTTGGAATGTCAATATAGTTATTGCTCCCCCCACAAGTGAAGAGGAAGGTGATAGTGATACTGACAACACCTAGTCTCTATCTCCCATAAATGAATATGAATGGGAGTTGTTTTCTCACCTTGGTACTAAAAACAATGTTTTCTTTGACCAGATGCAAATATTGGGTAGATGAGACTTTGATTTAAATCACATGTGGGGCACACACCATGTTCCTAAGAATCTACATAGCATTGTTATAGATTTCATCTCAACAAGTAAATTGCATATAGCTAGAGATACTCTTTGGCCTCCGACTACACCTACACTTTGTCATCACCTATCTCCTAAGCAAAATCTTGCTCCAAACATCATTGAACAACACCATCTTGTCCCATCTTCATCATCACCATTGCATATGATTATTCAAGGTATTGTTGTTACAAGTAAATTGTTTCTTATAGACAACATTTGAAGAACACTAAATACATTTTGGAATGAGAGAATGAATCCTTTGTTTGCTTTGGCACCAACAAGGGTGGCCACTTACAATATATGTTCCTCTACAATACATACAACTCTTTAGATGCCAATTAGAGATATGAATCCGTTAAAAGGACAACCATTGACCATATTTCAAGAGGACTTGAAGCATATTAAGTACATATTAATTGATGAAATGAGCTTCTTAGGGTCCAAGTTGTCACTCAAAATAGATAGCTAATTGTGACAAGCATTTCCTACTAGACATATGCAACCATTTGGTGGTGACTTTGTTATACTTGTGGGTGACCTAGGACTATTGTCATCTATTTTGGATAGGCCTATCTATGCTTCTCACTCCACAACCTTAGCTCTTTAGAACACTTTTAATGTTGTCACGCTTGACATAGTATTTTCTAGTATGGATATTCTGATACACAACAATAGTTTCATACTCATTTTGAATATTAGAAATTGTTAGGAATATTAGGATGATTGGAAAACTCTTATGAATTGAAGAAACACCATGCTTTCATCTAAGGAAAACCAAGAGTTTAATTCATCTATTCACTAATTCCCAACAAATAGGTTGGTTACCTTGTACAATAGAAAAATTCTTTATTAATTAAATGTTCCCATTACAATTAGTACTTCTAAAACTACTTAGCAAAACACACTTGATTATGGTGATGATGAGAAACTTCAAGTAGATATTTTACTTGAAATTTACAAACAAGTGATGTCAACAACAAATCATTGGGTGGCAGCTAGCTTGGTTAATGGATTATTGGGTTTTGTGAAGTCTATAGTATATGATAGGAAAGATAAATAACCTAAATCGCCTAAATATGTTGTTTTCCACTTCCCAAACTACATTGGTCCAACATGGGATCAATACAACCCAAAATACATCCACATTCCCCCAATCACATGGTGTAGCCAAAGAAAACTCTACTTGAAAATGTCTTGGGCAATAACAATACATAAATCTTAAGGCTTGACACTAGAGGAAGCTACAATAGATATTGGAACTAAAGAAAGAAAAGGACTAATGTTCATAGCTATTTCTTGTGTAAAATCAATAACAGGAATATGTATATATCCACATTTCTCTTTTGATAGATACTCCATATTACATTCCAACAAATACAATGCACTTTGAATCAAAGAGGAGGATCACCTTAAACAATTTTATGCATTCCCATCATGATGAAATGTTTCCATTCTTTATGGTAACTATATTGCTTCTCCTTTCCCTCTTCATTTCAATACATTTAGAATTCCCACCATTTCTAATTTTTCTTCCTTGTCATTCACTCAATAGTATATTTACAATCATTGATGCCAAGTTAGCTAGAGTTTTTCTTCTATTGTGATTACTAAGAGAAGTTTCTATTCAAATCTTCCTATAGACACTAAAAATTGTCCTAAGGCTTGTGATTTCTAAATTATTCATCATTCCCCCTTTCATTCTTCATAATTAAATAAATTTTAATTATTTTTAAATTAATTCATTTCCATTTTTATTCCTCCTTGATTAATTAAATAAATTTTATATATTTAATTATGTCACTAATTAATTCCTCTTTCTAAAATTAAATATATTCTTATTTATTTTATTTTTGTCCACTTTCCACTATAATTAAATAATTATTTTAATTATTTAATTATTCATTAGCCTTTTCTTTCTAAAATTAAATAAATTTTATTTATTTCATTTGGTCCACTCTCTTGAAATTTGAATTAAATCATTATTTAATTCAAAATGATTCCCTTTGTCGCATTCCTCTTTAATTAAATAATTATTTTAATTATTTAATTATTCATTGACCACCTAAATTAAATAATTTTTATTATTTAATTTCCCCTATCACTTGGGTATGTGGATGATCATCATGGAAAAACCAAGCCCTTAAGTGGCAAAAAATTTAGAAAAATCAGAGTTAGGAAACTTGACGTAAAAATTTGAATAAGTTATCTATATTATTTCAAAAATATGTAATAATAGAATATGTAGCAAGTTGAATGTAGTTTCTAAACTACTAGGTTTTCTTTTTTTTTTAAATCTATTTGGTGAAAATCTAAAATTTCAATGTAGTAGTACTTAAATTTCAGGGAAAAAAGAAGAGGTAGGTGTCTATCTGACCACCCTAACAATAATAAAATGATAATATTTTTTTATAAGATTTTAGACACAAGTATAAGACTCATGTTTTGATGCGATGCATATTTTTTTGTAATTTTTTTCCAAGTAAATAATTAATTATGAATTTTTATTACAACTTTTAAAAAATATAAAAACTGATATGTGTGACCACCTTAGCTTGGTCAAATATTCATCAAATTCAATTTTTCTTTTTTTAATCCTATAGTATGTGAACCATTGAATGTGATGCATGTTTTGGATTCAAAAACTGTGATACCATTTGAAAGCTATAGATTTTTTTCAATCAGCCTATCAATCAACACTGTAGTCATAATTCAAATAGAAAATGAATAATAATTATTTAATAAATTCAAAGTAAATAATAATTTACATTGGTGGAAAGTTGAGAATCTCCTTTAAAAACTCTTCATTTCATCAATTTTGGGTAAAAAAATAAGTCGTCAACCACATACCCTACAAATACCCATCATATTGCCACTTTTTGGTCCATCATGATCCTGCACATACCCACCTCTTTATCCATGTCAATCTTATCTTCCATATCAAATCTTATCTCTTGACATCTCATTTAATTACATCCCATGATCGAATTATCTCATAATTCAATCTCAACCCTTCATCATTATCATTCTCCCTAATTTTGTCCTAACCTTAGTCCATACTACAACATTCAATCTTGGCCATGGATTAAGACATCTTATTGACATCCAATCTAAACCATCAATCAAAATCAAGAACTATCTATAAATAAACTCTCTCATAAGCCATTTGGGGATTGATTCTTCAAGTATTCTTATGCTGCCAAAAATAATTCTTCAATCTTTCATTTATTTCTATCTATTATCATTCATCTATCATCTCCATGTCATTGTTATGATTATAAATTGAGCAACCAACATTCCTCCAACAATAAACCTTCAAAATGTTGCATTCTCATGCAAGTGGAGAAGAGTCATGGAGGTTAATTAAGTCTAGTTTGAAAATTGGTTTGTATTTCCTTTGTTTATTTGCATTTTTATTCTAGTTTGTTCTTCATGGTACTTGATAGGGTTTAGTTATTTATTGTTTTCAACATTAAATCTATTTTTTTCACTATTTACATCCAAATCGGTCATTAAGTTAACCTCAATCAAGTGTGAATCCAAAGACATGCTCCTTTGGGAGTTGAAATCTTGTCACTCTAGGCTAAGCCCCAAATAACTTTATAACTTTGGGAAGTGATGGTGAAGGGTGGGTTACCCCTTTCTCCTTGCTTGGTGGCAAGATTTTTCTTCCAAATTATACCTATTCAACCTTGTGCAAACTAACTTGAGACCTACTTGGCCATACCCCACTTGACTATTCATAGGGCTTTTTGTTGTGTATTCAAGTGTTTTCTAAATCATAACATTTATTCTTGAAAGAGAAATTTATCATTGTGCATGGTGTGTGTGTTCATGTATTTACATGTGAGATCTTGTGTTTGATATTGCTCAAGTCAAACTTCTAATAAATAGTTTCCACATCATCCAAATCATACAATTTTGTCATTCCACACCATATCTTAATCATCATAATCTATTTAATCCAATCAACATCATTTTACACCATGGAAACATTTGAAGACATAGCACAAGACTTTTTTGACATATTTCATATAGCTAAAACAATTCAAGCAACCTTAACCAAAGAAATCATCCAAAGCACCCATAACATTATCCAACAACTTCAAACAAGAAAATAACCTAAAATACAACAAATCATAGCACAAATCCAATACCTCATGGCCAATTGTCAAATCCAACAAGTGCATCATCAATTCCAATCACCACATCAAAAAATTTCACATCAATCCTATATATCACCTATATCATCATATCAAGCTCATCCATCCACATATCATGTTACCCCTTCATCAACCTATTAAACGTCTCCTAATGTCAACTCTTATCCACATCAATCAACCCCTCCATCATTATCACAACAACACATCATATCACAACAAGTCCAAACACCATTTCAACCTCAACACATTCAACCACAATCCTATGTGTCCCCTTCATCATCGTGCCAACCAAACCTATTTACCTATCATGTCAATGCCACATCAACATATCCACCCATATCACAATAAGAATATAAGAGCCCAAGTCCACCTTGGAAATGAAATGAACAGCCTTTAAGTCTTAATGACACCTTTGAGAAGGGAAATACCAATCTAGCTCATAGGCCCTATAACTGTATCAAACCATCATCCAATCAAAATCAAAATCCTAAGCCAACAACTTCCACCCATCCACATACAATGCGTGTGACCAAAGGGCTACTAGAAAGGAATTAATTGTCACCATGTCATTCAACACATATACTTGAACATACAAAAGAGTCCCAAAACATCATATGAAGTCCATCAAACCAACCATGTCATCCACAACCCCTTGATCCTTTTCAAGATTCTTCCCCATTGAGCCTAAGTCAACCTCCATCATGTCTCCATGTTGGAAACCATATAGAACATGTCGAGCCCATTCAAGAGTCATCCCCTTTCACTTCCATTCAAGAAACCCAAGAGGTATGTCAAGAGTCTACTCCCAAGAATGTGGAAACATCAAGCCCTAGTCTTAATCAAGATCAAATCATTGTTATCCAACCTATCCATAATGATGAAGAACCTATCAATTAGAAACTTTATCCTATACCCATCCATGAGAAATATATTCCAAATGTGCCTTCACCTAGTCCTATCCATGATCCATCAACATTCACTTCCCTTATTGAGACATATGCCTCCCAAGCACAAATAGAAGACCAAACAATACCTTGGATCTAAGTGAATAAAATGATAATCAAGATCCAAATGATCCTCCATCACCCACTATCAACCCCATTGCATGTCCTCCATCATATCCTATTGTTCTTTCCACCTGCATTCATGAATATTCCTCCTTAGAACAACACCAACCATTATCTTCCCCATCCAATAAGGAACTTGTGTCTAGTGTTCCACCTACACCTAGTACCATTTCCCATTGTATACCTAAAGGAAACAAATCTCAATATGTTGGTACTTCCTCCATGCATCCTAAGTCCACCTTCTTCCATAATAAATCCTATCATATGCCTAAAACATGTGTTTCCATCCTTCCTCCATCATCCTACAAAAGTCAAAAGCATGTGACCATTTACCTTCCACCATCCACTTTTCCACCATTGATTCCAACTCCTAATATTCCTCCATCCACTTTAACACCATTACTTCCAACACCTAATATCCCTACCATTCAATCCTCTTATCCATTTATCCATAAATGCCCTAACATTCCTAATCATGACCAAAAAATGCACACATTCTCTAGACATGAAGCTTCCACTCATTCCACCATACCCATGGGATTCAAAATAAAAAAATTCAATGCCTCTATCTATAAAGCCAAAATTCCTAAGGACCCTATTGCCTTAGGACATTGATACAAAATGTCAAAGCCAAGTAAATATAAAAATCTATATAAGCACATACCTCCAAAATAAAATTCTAAAAACAAAATGGTTTGGGTACCTAAGAAAAAATAAATCAATTCAATCCAGGAATCCACATCACAAAAATCCCAACCATCCCCTTCCATCGAAAATTCCCACTTCATGCAAAAATTTCAAAAACCCCACAAGAAAAATAAAATTCATAAAAATACTAAGTCTATGTGGGTACCCAAAGCACTTTCTCCACCACCTCCTAAGCAAACATCTCCATTTCTTCCTACACCTTGTCCACATCAAAATCTTCAACGTTTATCACAATGTGTGCAACCATTGGTCATGGTTCTCTTGCATTTCACAACAATTCCACATACCTCCATCTCTTCACCCTTCACTCATTATCCTACATATCTCCCCCACCACCTTCCTATGGTCCATGCTTTTGGGTAAGCCTACCCATTCATCTTTTTCATAAGTC
Organism: Sequoia sempervirens; assembly: GCA_007258455.2. Taxonomy (NCBI): domain Eukaryota; kingdom Viridiplantae; phylum Streptophyta; class Pinopsida; order Cupressales; family Cupressaceae; genus Sequoia; species Sequoia sempervirens. The sequence continues at coordinate 11,796 of VDFB02273333.1, read as the reverse complement.
TTATATCTTCCCTAAATAATCTACATCATAATCCACATCATAATCCCTCATCTACCTACTCCATCTCCCTTCCATGTCATCCCTTACCAACATCTATGAGCACATTTCAAATGGTCCATGTGATGACATCCATATCTAGTGGGACTATCACCTTTCTTGGAACTAGACAGTTGAGTCCCTACCTATCCATATTCCCCTTCTCCTATCCAAAAAGTCAAAAAAAAAAACTCAAAAAAAGAGTAAAGGGAAATCTCTTAATCCAATGGTGAAAACTTGGTAATTATGAACCTTGGATAAGTATAAGTGCTATGATGAAAACCTGGCAAACATGCATCATGTGTAGGTTGATCTTCTATGTCACTTAAACTTGGGAGAACAATGTCTCATCTATACAACCTATCACTTTCATGTCATGTCATTCTATCTTACCATCATACCATCTTTAGCCATCATATATACCTATCATATTGAGTCCACTTATCCTCCCTTCTTATTTGATCTTGATGAAGATATAGGGGCAAAGTGTGTTGAAACATGTTTTGGATATCTTTTGACATACCTCCTCTTTCCAACCAATCCTATCATTATCCTATTGTCATAAGCTTTATCATGAAAAAATTCTAAGTATTGTACCTAGAATGGGGAATGTTATTCCTATGCAACATAGTCTTTGGAGATCACATCCTTTCCGTCCATCCATCTATCATGAGCCTTTTATCCCTTATCCTATCACCCACCCTTGCACCTAGACTTGGTTTTCCCTTGTCATTGGTATCTAGCACAAAGGCTACCAAAATTTTCATTGATTTACACCTCAAAATATTTTAGAAATACAAAAAAATCATAAAATGTCAAAAATCCAAAAAAAAACATAACATGTCAAAAATCCAAAAAAAACATAAAATGTCAAAAAACCAAAAAACAATCATAAAATGTCAAAAAGACAAAAAAATCAAAACATGTCAAAAATCCAAAAAAATCATAAATGTCAAAAGTCCAAAAAAAAATCAAAATATCCAAAAACATAAAAAAAATCCAAATAACTCTCAAAAATCCCAAAATCATGAGTCAACATTTTTCACATCAATCAAATTAGGAAAACATAGTCGCATTGGTTTAATAAGTTAGACAATGTCCATCTTGTCAAACATTAGGTCACATTGGTCAAATAAGGCAGACAATGTCAATCTCCTCACATAAAGTCAACTTTCATCAAACATAGTCATACTCAAACAAAAGATAGTCATGACAATGTCCACATTCAAGTTGTGATCCAATAGACAATATATTCTAATCAGTCATTAAGTTAAATTCAGACAACATAGCCTAGTTAATCATCTAGTCACATTAGTCAAATTGCCAAAACAATATCAATCTCATCACTCTTTGGTCCAATTCAAGATGTGTCTTTCTTAGACTTGGACCTTGTCAAAATGTCATTTTTCTTTTTAGGATGTGTCCTGTCTGACCTAAGGAACCATCAAATATCAAACTGTCAAACTGTCAAACCATCATGCAAACAATCTTTGACAATCAAATATTGGCAAACACATTGAGTGGTTGTTGATTTTTCTGGTCTATTTTGTTTATTTTTGTTGGTCTATTTTGTTTCCTGGTCATGTTACTAGCTGCCTCAAGGATGTCCCATGAAGGATTTAGAGGTGCAATGATGTCCCACAATCTTTTTTTTTTCTTTGATTGTTGTTTGTGGATTGTCTTAGCAAAAAAATTGGGGCAACTTGACCCTTAGTATGAGCTAGGACATTCCTTTTATGAATTTTTTTGTTTTGCAAATGGATGACCTTGCACACCTTGGTTTATGTCATACCATGGTGTTTGTTGTCCATTTGTGTCATTTTATTTCCCAATGATCATTAGTGCAAAGTCTTGTCTAGCAAAATATGAATCTTTAAAGTTGTCTCCACTAACAAACATATCTTGCACACTAACATTTCTTCTATGCCGCTTATCTATTTTCCTCTTGTCCACTTAAAGAGCATACCTATGTTTTTCCAACCCACCTATCCTCTCAAGGGGGCATCATTGTAACGTCTACCATGCAAGCCCCAAAGAACAATCAACTAAAGAACACAATTTTTTCTTTTTTTTAAAGAAAAACAAATAATCGACATACTAAATATTAAATGATCATAAACATACAAATGTACTTCATTTCATTATAACACAAATAACATAATCGACTATGTTCTTTGGGGCCCATGAGGTCACATCGAAATAGACATTGCTAAACATCAACTCATAAGATAACAGAAGGAACTATAAATGACAACATTAGATATATATATACATAGATTCCATCACAAGATAAAACCATGAGAAATTACATAACCAAATAAAGTTACAAAGTTGATAAGTACATTACAACATCTTTCAAATTTTACATCATATCAATATAGTTACATCAAGATCCCCAAACATGTGGGATGAATACAATATACAAGATTATCAAAATACAAGGGATCATCTGGAACAAATCCTCAACTAGATGAGACTGAAGCCAACGAACGCTGATGGGGAACCCAACGGTGTGTAGAGCACGTTCCACCTGACCACCCCCATGCTAAGAGGTGACAGAGAAATAACTCTGACCAAGACTAACAACAGAAGTACAGACATACAAGAAGTACCAACATAGATCCATAACACAATACTCCAAATTATAAAGAACAACAATAACAACGTATCACAGTACCATAAAAATACAAGATCATAAATCAAATATAAATGAGATCATACAAGACCACAAAACATACTAAAGATGTATTAAAACAATAATCATAAATCAATCAATTCAAACAACAATCTAAACCAACTCCCATAACCTACTTTTAGAGGAACACAATAAAATAAAACACATGGGTAACTAGGGGAGAGTGTCATCGCATAGTCCTACATGGGCTATCCTATGCTCTTCCTCCCAACTGGAGGTCGCCGGTCCCATCTATGGCTATCCTGTGCCCTTCCTCCCAACTGGAGGCGCCAGTCCATAGGGTGACTCATGTAGAGCTGTAAACCTCTCGTGGAGACGAGGTTACGACCTTGCCAACCATGGCCTTCTCAGCCTTCCATTAGTCTGTGGAAGCACTAATGAAGACGAGGCATCCATTTTAAAATCTTGTAATGAAGTTACTACCCAACCCTCCTAAGTTAATTATTAGATTTTCACTTGTTTACTAACTCACTCGTGGGTTATCCTGAGCCCTTCCCCTTAAACGGGGCACCGGCCCCCACGAGGAGCCACTCTCCCTAGAGACCCAACCAAAATCAAAAAAAGAAATAGGGGTTGTACCATTCCAATCTTAACATCGAAATGCAACAACAAAATATTACACGAGGCATAACTCATCTCGCAAATTAAATACCATAACATAATCTCAAAATTCGGTACACCCCACATATAACACATAACTTAACAGAACTCAAGATGAAAGGATATCAATTCAAAAAAATCTTGATCCTCTGGAAGACTAAAGTGTTAACACAAACGGGTTCCCACATCAATGAACTAATAATGTCCCGAACCAAACAATTCAACAAGACTCAATTTTAAAGAATAAAAATAAAAGAAATAACTTAATTAATTCCATAATAGATTCCATAATAAATTCCATTCCTAATATATATTCACACTAAACCAGAAATAAATAATCAATGCTGTCATAAAATCATAAATTGATTTTCTTACTAAATTATCCTCCTACAGTTTGTAATTTTAACAAATCAATAACAAAAGAAACAAATTCTTTCTATTTTATTATTTCTACTATAACCATATTTTGTTTTATTTTAACCAGAAAAAGAAACAGAATATTTATTGATAAAATTAAATGGTTACAGCAACCAGTTAAATAACTAAAATCTGAATAAATGAGTTAATAAGTATATATACAAATATATATATATATATATATATATATATATATATATATATATATATATATATATATATATATATATATATATTTATAAAACTAAATTTCGCACAGTAAATAAAATAGAAATTTGCACTTTACAAAATTAATATATACAAATTTGAATGGGCATTTAAACCCATACACAGGCACGGGAATAAACGCTGCCCGACCATGGGCAGTCTTCAGACTACTCACGGCAGTCCTTCAGACTGCCGTGGACAGTCTGCAGACTGTCACACGGTACCGGTGGTGGGGTGGTGGGTACGGACGAGGCCGAACCCCCACACAACCAATATATATAATATCAACACATAAATCAATGAACAGTGCTGACGGAAATAAAATAACGAGTTTTCAATAAATTTTAATTTTCTTTCAATATTTTAACATATATATAAATATATGTGTATATATATATATCTAATATATATATATATATATACATATATATACATATATATATACATATATATAGGAATCTGAACATTTCGAAAGCAGGGAAAGATAATCATTATTCTCTGAATAGGAGAAATATTTTGTAACATATAGGCATATCGAGAATATCATCATAATCCCATAAATTAATTGGAAGGAAATTGCTCTTTAACATATATATATATATATATATATTTAAAAAAAAAAAAAGAGAAACGAAACAACAGAAATATTGCTCATTTCTAGATTTCAAATAAAACCCCCCTTTTAATAACAATAGCCCAGAACCCCACAGAAATTGTATGTTGACAAATAACAATCACAATCCCTAGTTAATTTTTCATTGATTAAACAATAACCCAATAGATTTCCTTCCACAAATGTTTGATTTCCAACCCTATGAAAATTTCATACACGGAGAAAACAGTTTCTATTTTATTTGATACTGCAGAAAGTAATTAATTGAAAAGAAAGGAACCTGGTGTTCTGTGTTTGAAGAAGATTTACAGAAGCTTAATCGCTCTCGCAGAACCAATTCCTCGCTGCCGATTGTTCCCAACAACAGATTCCCCAAATTCTCCTTTAAACCCAACCTTCTTCTTTTATGATTTCTCCAGCAAACAGAACAAGAATAAAGTGTTGAAAATAAAAATTTTCCAGAATTCTAGCAACTCCCCTCAAACAAAGAAAACCCCTTATTAAAATCTATGCCCAGGAAACCATTTAAATTTCCTCTTCCCATGAATACCAGAGGTCACATTTCAAGAAATAAATCCAACTAATTATTAATCCTTAATTTCTTTTGTTGCCTTTTGTGTATTTATATTTCATTTTCTTTTATCATGCATTTGATTAAAATTTAACTAAATTTAAATCCACAAAATGAACTTATATATATATATATATATATATATATATTCATCATCTCCACAATACTTTATTAAATAATTACTTTCATATTAAAATAATTAAAATCAACCATTGTGGGACTCAAAATAAATGTAATATTTTTACTACTACTACTAATATTTATCCATTGTTTTAATTTATTTATTATTTTTTGGTTTTATTTTATTAATTGCTTAATTATTAAATCACAACATAAATCCATACACTGCATTAGATAAATCATAAAATCAAAATAACATACAAAGACCAATGCAACAACACAAATTATTATGACCAAGATGCACAAACCAAGAAGGTACAAGATTATTGACACCTTGGAATGGAGTTACTTTTTATGTCACCTTTATTCAACTTCCTGCCGTTGGGTTGGTTCAATGCTCGCCTAGACCTATCAAAATAGGTGGAATCGAGTCTTATTCCTACAAAGCCTGCATCCAACAAGGTGATATACAATATACATACATATAATCAATTACAAAGCATTGTGAGAAGGATTCACAGTGTAGTAGGGCACTCGCGAATGAGTGATGCTACCTGTCCCCTCACCAAAACATATCATCATATAAAGCATTATAAATTTACATTAATTTGCATTAATATCATCAATTACTATTTTCTAGTCTACTGAATTCCAAATAATTTCATCAAATGATCATAATAAAATATCATCATAATATCCATGGCATCATAAGAGTATATAATCAGTAACAATCTAAGCTACCACAACATGATATCAACAGTACCATCAAAACCACAATGTGCCAAACAAAAACCATAGAGAATGTCAAGAATCAAGTAGTAACATGAGGAGTATTACATCCTCCCCCCCTAAAATTTGGCTTACTCCTGGAAGCCAGTGAAAAGATAAGGATAAGAATCCCTGATACGAGAGGCATCCTCCCAAGTAGCTAAAGCCTCATCATTCGGGTCCCACTAAACCTGCACTTGATCAATCTCTCTGCCTCTGAGGGTAAGTCACCGATGCTGAAGCACGGCCACGAGCTCGAGTGCTAGCTGCCCGTCCTCGACCTGAAGAGCATTCCACTGCAAAACATGAGTAACATCAGGAAAATATGGTCTAAGAATAGAAACATGAAATACATCATGGATCCGTGACAAACTGGGTGGAAAAGCTAAATGGTAAGCAATAGGTCCAATCCGCTACAATACCTCAAAGGGTCCAATGAAGCGAGGTGCAAGCTTCAAACCCTTTTCGTAATGAATTGGGCTCTTTCGCGGGCGCACTCGAAGGAATACCTGATCACCAACTGCAAACTGCCGATCAACTCTATGAGTGTCAGCATTCTTCTTCTGTCTATCCTGGGAAGCTACAAGATGCTCCCAAATGCGAGACACCTGCTACTCCATATCTCTAAGCATTTTGGGCCCAAGAAGCACCCTGTCCTCCAATCAATCCCAACTCAGAGGAGTACGACAAGGATGACCGTACAAAGCCTGGAAAGGAGCCATACCAATAGAACTATGGTACCCATTGTTATATGCAAACTCAACCATGTACAGATATTCCTCCCAATGTGATTGCTGATCCATGACATACATCCGAAGCATATCCTCAAGCACCTGGTTAACTCTCTCAGTTTGACCATTAGTCTCAGGATGATAGGCAGAACTGAAATTCAACTTAGTTCCCAAAGACTGCTGCAAAGATGTCCACAATGCAGACGTGAATACCGGATCTTTGTCAGAAATGATCCTCTCTGGTATCCCATGCAATCTAAGTATATCATTCATGAACACCTTAGCAACATAAGATGTCATATATGAAGATCGAACAGGAGAAAAATGAGCTACCTTGGTCAATCTGTCAACTGTGACCATAATAGCATCATGCCGTCTAGATGACATAGGCAACCCAACAATAAAATCCATGGAAATAATATCCCATTTCCATTCCAGAACAAGGTGAGGCTGTAGCAATCCTGCTGGATGATGATGTTTAGCCTTCACTCTCTAACATTCAAGACATCGAGCCACAAAGTCAGCGATATCCTGCTTCATTCCTAACAAAAAATAAAGCGACCGTAGATCCGCATACATTTTCTTGACTCCAGGATGTGCCGCATAAGGTGCCCGATGACCTTCTGTCAAAATCAAGGTATGAAGACCCTCTGAAGAAGGTACATACAACAGTCCATAGAAACACAAAGTACCATCCGAATCCAACGAATAACTAGCAAATTTCCCCTCCAAAGCTCTACCTGATTCTACCTCAGCTTTCACCTCTGAATACCAACTATCTGAAGGAAGAGCTATGAGAATCTGACTCTTCAAATCCACCTCAAGAGACATTGTAGAAACCTCATGCCTACGATGACTTAGAGCGTCAGCCACCACATTTTCCTTACCCTGAATATACTTGACCTCGAAATCATTTTCACACAAAAATTCCATCCACCTCCTCTGCCTTGCATTCAAATTCGGTTGAGTGAAGATGTATTGCAAACTCCGATGATCTGTATGCAACTCAAACCGCTGCCCTAACAAAAAGTGCCTCCATCTCACAGGAGCATGAACCACTGCGGCCAATTCAAGGTCATGTGTGGGATAATTGAGTTCATGATCTTTTAATTTTTGAGATTCATAGGCAATCACTCTCCCATCCTGCATCAACACTGCTCCAAGACCCTCCAATGAAGCATTAGTACAAACCACAAAATCACCTGAAGGATCTGACACTGCCAAAATTGGAGCACTAGTCAGTTTCTCCTTAAGGGTTTGGAAAGCTAACTGACACTCTTATGTCCAAAGAAATTTCTTTCCTTTCCTCTGAAGTGATGTGATAGGATGCACAATCCTCGAAAAGCCCTGAATGAACCACCGATAGTACCGAGCTAGTCCCATGAAATTGTGAATTTCTGAGACATTGGTGGGCATGGGCCAATCTATGATAGCCTGGATCTTAGCAGGATCCATAGAAATTCCCTCACCTAAAATCACATGGCCTAAATACTGAACTTCAGTCTTATAAAAGTCACACTTTGCCAGATTGGCATACAACTAGTTATCCCTTAAGCACTGCAAAACCTGCTTTAGATGCACCTCATGTTCCTCCATAGACTTAGAATAAATCAAAATATCATCAAGAAACATGAGGATGAACCTATCCAAGTAAGTTCGAAACACCCCATTCATCACAATCATAAAGACTGAAGGTGCATTCGTTAACTCGAATGGCATAACTGTGAACTCGTAATGTCTATACCGAGTGTGAAATGCAGTTTTATGAATGTCAGCCTCTGCTATCTGCAATTGATGATACCTTGATTTAAGGTCGATCTTGGAAAATACCTTTGCCCCTTTTATTTGACCAAAGAGGTCATCAATCCTGGAAAGGGGATAATGATTCTTTATTGTTACCTTATTCAATTGTCGGTAATCGATACAAAGGCGGAGAGACACATCCTTCTTTTTGACAAAGATCACTGGTGCTCCCCAAGGAGATACACTAGGGTGGATAAATCCCTTAGCTAACAATTCTTCTAACTAAAAATGAAGCTCTTGGATCTCCTGCGTGGTCATCCTGTAAGGAGCTCGAGAGATAGGCTCAGCCCTAGGCACCAAATCTATATTGAAATCCACCTCTCGCTTAGGAGGCATGCCTGGTATCTCACTAGGGAAAACATCAAAAAACTCAGCAAGGAGAGGATAATCATTCAATGACACCTCACGACTATCCTCTGACTCAAGGTCACTAACCGATACTGCAAAGAGCTGACAACCCTAACGAAAACACCTTTTTAACTGCATAGCTGAAATCATTCTCAAAGAAACAGGCCTCTAAACACCCACAATTTCCACCTCTTTACCAAAATCATCCACACACCGCACTACTTTACAGCAAAAAACTATCAAATCACGATGCGAGCTTAGCCAATCCATGCCCAAGACTACATCATAAGAACCAAGTGGAAGAATTCTGAGGTCCACCTTAGTTGACATTGCCCCTAACTCTAACCTACAACCCTACACAAGCTTCTCGACCACAACCTTAGATCCTAAAGCTAACTCAACCTGCTACTTTTCACTTTGCTTTATAGCCCCCAATTTACATCTCTCAACAACTAAAGGAGAGATAAAAGAATCAGATGCACCAGAATCAAAAAGTACTGAAATGTTAGACTTATGTAATAAACCTGTGGTCTCAATGATGGTACTCTGATGATTCGCCTGCCGATTATCCACTGTTGTGAAAACTCAGTGAGATCTCCCTGCATCTCCCACTGTTGGCTCGGACATAGCTGGTTTATGACTAAACTCTGAAGCACTCTTTTGAGGACACGTCCTAGCAATATGCCCCTGTTGCCCACACGAGAAACATCCAGAACCTCAACCAAAACCACTTCCCTCGGATGGAGCATTCGATTGCTGGAAGCTCCCACGACTAGGTGGAGACTGAAAACTCAAGGCAGGCTACTCCTGACGTGCACGATTTTTGTTCCGATCCCTGCAAAACTGAAACTAACCACCCTGTTGAGAAGTGGAATTCTTGTGCTTCGACTGAGAATGTTGTTGTTGACCCCCTCTTGAAGGCGCAAACTGACTCTTAGAAGGCCCTACTGCCTGTGTCTGACCCCCTTGAGAACCAGCTCTAGGAGTGGGTACACTACCAATCTAAACTCCTACATGACCTCCCAACACCATAGCCAAGTTTTCCTCTACCAAGCAAGCCTTCTTGACAGCAACTTCCATGGTCTTAGGTTCGAAGACTCATACACCACCACTGATGCGTGGGTTCAAACCTTGAACAAAATGCTGAACCAACATTCCTTCATCATGACTAATCCTTGCATACTATTTTAGTTCATAGAAGTGATGTTCATACTGTTCTACTGACATTGCCATTTGCTTAAGATCGTGGAATTCATCTGCCCTGCACTACTTCCAATGATCTGAGAGGAAGTGAGCCCTAAACCTTTCCAAGAAAAATTCCCAAGTAACCATACTGATATCCATATGCAACTTCTGTTCCTCTAGCTGCCACCAAGTGGACGCAAAACCCCGCAAATACATAACAACACATCGAGCCTTGGTATTACTACCGTAAGGGTGCATTGCGAAGCATAGGCCCAAATCAATTAACCAGGTCTCGGCTTCCAACCCTCCTCTAGAACCATCAAAGGTAGGTGGATGAGCTCTCATTAAATCCCTCATTTGGCTTGCTAACAAAGCATCATGATCAACTAAAGTTCCCCTACGCCTTGGAGACCTTTCTCTTTCTCTCTCAACCGGCTGACCCCCATTAGGTCTAGGACCCAATCTATCAAGAAGCTCACCCAGAAGATGCTGTAACTGACCATCCAACCTCGGCTATTCTAGGTTTGGTTCACCACCCGACGGATTGTTCTGAGAATTCTGTTGCTCCTCAGACTCAGGACCGTGAGAACTTGGCGGTGAAGGATTCAGTTGGTTGGCCCCACGGCCACCACCTTGGCCTCTTCCTCGGCCTCTACCTCTACCTCTACCTCTGCCTCTAGGCATGCTTCTACACAACACATGAGCTCAAGATCCTAACACACAAAGGCTGCCTAGTGGACATAACTACCCAGAGACCCCAGCGTGTGCAACCTTGGCTTTGATACCAAGTTGTAACGTCCACCGTGCAAGCCCCAAAGAATAATCAACTAAAGAACACAATTTTTTTTTAAAGAAAAACAAATAATCGACATACTAAATATTAAATGATCATAAACATACAAATATACTTCATTTTGTTATAACACAAATAACATAATTGACTATGTTCTTTGGGGCCCACGAGGTCACATTGAAATAGACATTGCTAAACATCAACTCATAAGATAACAAAAGGAACTATAAATGACAACATTAGATATATATATACATAGATTCCATCACAAGATAAAACCATGAGAAATTACATAACCAAATGAAGTTACAAAGTTGATAAATACATTAGAACATCTTTCAAATTTTACATCATATCTATATAGTTACATCAAGATCCCCAAACATGTGGGATGAATACAATATACAAGATTATCAAAATACAAAGGGATCATCTAGAACAAATCCTCAACTAGATGAGACAGAAGCCAACAAACGCTGATGGGGAACCCAACAGTGTGCGGAGCACATTCCACCCAACCACCCCCATGCTAAGAGGTGACAGAGACATAACTCCGACCAAGATTGACAACAGAAGTACAAACATACAAGAAGTACCAACATAGATCCATAACACAATACTTCAAATTATAAAGAACAACAATAACAACATATCACAGTACCATAAAAATACAAGATCATAAATCAAATATAAATGAGATCATACAAGACCACAAAACATACTAAAGATGTATTAAAACAATAATCATAAATCAATCAATTCAAACAACAATCTAAACCAACTCCCATAACCTACTTCTAGAGGAACACAATAAAATAAAACACATGGGAAACTAGGGGAGAGTGTGATCGCATAGTCCTACATGGGCTATCATGTGCTCTTCCTCCCAACTAGAGGCGTCGGTCCCAT